>JAQFZG010000036.1:0-65419 GCA_034695465.1 Entomobrya nicoleti
GAGCACGAATGGATTTGGTTTCTCAGTTTGACTCGATGTTTTACTTACACAGCCATTCATATGCCATATGCATGCATGCATACTATATTCTTAAACTAACTTGCTCATCGTTCTTTCCAAGAAGAGATTTCTTGAAATATCATTATACACCTTTTAGAAATACTCTTAATTAATTAATTCCATTGTACAAAATAAGAATAATCTACATTTTTACGCCATGTCATTTCATGATCTACGTGTCAGTTTATACATATATAATTGCATCTATGTATCATCTTAAACATCTATTAAAATGTGTATTAAATTATTAAATATTTCATCTATTGTGTATTTTTATTGTCCCTTGTTCTGGAGCATATCCGTAATAGACTTTTCATAAAAAATGTTTTTTCCTGCTGCGTCATTCGTAATTAATCAGCTTAATGGACGATTAGGCTAGTCAATAGTAGACAGTAGACATTGTCTTGTTTAAAGAACTGAAAATGAAAATACCACACGTGTAGAGTAAAACTAACTTTAAACCATAAACAGGGAATGGGAAACGGAAACTCAAGGAAGTGATGATGATGATGACTCGCTCTAGCATTGCATCAATTGCATATGTGCATGAGGCATAATAGTTCGTTGAGCTAAACGCTGCTCACTTGCTTGCTTAGATCTGCTGAACGAGATAGGATTGTTGGAATTGGAATAATGCTTTGAAAAAACATATGACTATCACCTGACTGATTTGGACTTTGACAGGCTACACTGACTCTGGCTGACTGAGTGTAAATTACTAAAATTAATTTTTGTAAAGCAATTATACACATTAAAAGTTTTAGACAAAGAATCAGATGACAGTTTTCCGTGAGATTTATAAATTATTGATAAGCGAACAATATATACCTACCCATATATGAAGAAATGAAATCTGAAGAAAACAAAAACTGCCATGCATGCATATTTTAAAACACCCAATGCATCTGTTTTCAAAATTTCTTTAACGTGAAGATAAACCTTAGAATCATTTTGCAGCAGTTCATTTTCCGAAGTTCAAATCGATTTTGTGCATATTAAATTAATTAGTAGGTGTGCTCAAATCCAACTATGTACCGGACTCCAATTCTTATCAGTACTGATTGATAACATGCCTATGACTGTCAGCCTGTCACTGTCACCACAAATTTTGACAACTGTCAACTTTCATTAAACACTACCTTATCAACCAAGAACGATTGATGACTTTTTCTGGTCATGTGAATGTGCTTTAAAAACGATTTGAGGTTTTGAGGATTGAGAGCCAGTTCGGTTGTTCATATTTGTCGATTTGAAGTGTTATGTTGTTTACAGTGTAGTCGGATGTCCTATGGGCCAGTGGGCTAATAGTCACCCAAATAACACAGTTACCTCTTCATACTGTCAGTCATTTTTTACCATTCCACCGTTGTGTAATTTATTTAGCTTCGCCGTTCTTACAATCGTTTACTATAATGATGTTCTGCTAAATGATTCTCAGCCGTAATATGTAGTACATATTTATATAGAGTAAAGGTTTAAACGTGCTTATTATATCACTGAGAAAGTGATCACTCCTTTGATTACAGAACCAAATCATGAGTCCGGAGTGAGGCAATGTACTTCGTCTGCACAATATGTAATATAGCTGATTGACCGTCCGAAGAACACATTTTAGTTGCGGGTATATGTATATTAACGTTGAGATCTTGTATGCCAATTAAGAATAGTGTTCCAAAAGAACAATACATGTAAACCTGAATTCCAATTATGAATTATCGCTTACGGAAAAGATCGCTTTTCTCCATGTTACCAATTGACTGTTAGGAGCCGAGTCAGTTGAATGTATGCTAGTCTGGCAAAAGTCACTTTGTACTTTTGTAATACTTTGAACTGAATTGATATATAATACCTGTGCCCGAAATTTAATATATACCAATTTTACTGCCAGGAACAGTTTTCAACAAAATGGTAAGCATTATTTCGAAGTTAAAAAAATATGCAGAAATCATTCCAATTTTCCAATTTGCAACCAAAACTTGTAATGAATTGAAAATCTTTGTGTGCACTTTAAAGGCAAGTGTATTGGGAACTAATGAAATCGTTCAAGCATCAGTGCAACAACTGAAAAATGTACGAGACACGATTAACACACTACTGCCGTACCAACCGATTGTACTCGTTGGAGGGACAGCGATTTTGGTACATGGTGTCCATTATTTAATTGCAAGGGTACCTAACGATGGTATGTATGATCATGAGACGTTTTTATAGTTCTATTCTACTTTTACAAAAACAGTAGAGAAATATGAAGTTGTGGATATTTTATTGATTTGTGTATATAGGAGCTGTCGCTGGAATACAGAGACTTGTTTTCAGGAATCTTAGAAAAATTCCAGCAATCAAAAAGAAAGTGGATGAAGAAATAAGAAAGGCAGAGAAAGTGATGAAACACGATATTAAGAGCTTATATCAAGGTGATAACGCGGAGTGCGTATTTGTCACGGACTTACCTCACAAGGGCGCGAGTACGGAAGACTTACTTTCTAGAATCAAAGGCTACTTAGAATTAGGTAAAATAAAAATTTCAACCTGTCATTTGTATAGTAAGCTTTCTAATGTTTTTTTTTCTCGTTGTAAAATTAATATTTTATTGGTTTGTTGGTTTTAGGAAGTTACAAGTGGTATGCCCAAAATCAATGAAAATGAAATTTAATCAAGAAGATACAAAATATTTTACTTGACGATCAGTTTGAAATGATTTTAAATCTAATTTTAGGTCAGATGGAGCGGTTTCAGGCACTGTTTACCACGGAGGCGAGGAATTGACCGAACTTAATACAGCGGTGTACCGTCTCTGCGCTTGGACCAATCCTTTACATGTACTTTGTTTATGAAAAGTTGTTTATTTGATGCATGGTACCACATGGTACTACTTTTTATGATGGACAATTAATATATTATATTATTGATTTTAATTCTTTAGCCTGATGTATTTCCGGGTGTGTGCAAAATGGAAGCAGAAATTGTTCGAATTGGAGCCAATTTATTCCATGGAGGAGCAGAATGTTGTGGAACGGTATGTGGTACATTTTATTTCATTTTATTTGAGTATGCACAAGGAAAATTCTCCTGAAACTAATTTCATAAAATGTTACTCTAGATGACATCTGGTGGCACAGAGTCCATTGTATTAGCAGTGAAAGCATACAGAGACTGGGCAACGACTGAAAAAGGCATTTTGTACCCAGAGATAATTGTGCCCGCAACTGCCCACGCTGCGTTTGATAAAGCAGCTCACATTCTTAATATTCGCGTAAAACATGTTCCAATTGACGAAGAAACTTGTACAGTAAATGTGAAGAAAATGAAGAGCATGATCACAAGCAGCACAATTTTGGTAAAGGGCAGATAATATTTTTGATTAAATAAGACGTATATTTCCATAAACTGAAAATAATCAATTACAATTCTGAACAGTTAGTGGGATCAGCACCAGCTTTTCCTCACGGTTGCATTGATGATATTACCTCGATTGCTGCCTTGGGACGTAGGTATGGTATACCAGTTCACGTAGACGCTTGTTTAGGAGGATTCCTTTTGGCGTTTATGCCTGCTGCAGGATACGAGGTTCCACCTTTTGATTTCAAAGTTCCGGGTGTCACCAGCATTTCTGCAGATACGCACAAAGTAAACTTTCATTTTATATTTATTTTACTTACATACATTGTTCGGAGAAGATCATAATAATTTGTCTATTTTTTTAGTATGGATACGCGCCCAAGGGATCTTCATTATTACTTTTCAGCGAAAAGAAATATAAGCAATATCAAATTTTCACACAAGCTGATTGGCCAGGTGGCTTATATGCTTCTCCAACAATCGCTGGATCAAGACCTGGAGTGCTGATAGCGGGTTGCTGGGCTTCAATGCTCCACTTTGGTTATCAAGGATATGTAGACGCTACCAAGAAAATTATACAAACTACACGCTACATTGAAAGAGAGTAAGAAAAGAAGTGTGATTATTAATTTGTGTTGGCCAATAATAGTGTTACCTTAAAAATAATCCTTTTCTCATAAACGTAGACTGCTGAAAGTGAAAGGGCTGCAGATCATGGGGAAGCCACAAGTCAGTGTTATTGCTTTCACGTCAAAGATCTTTGATATTTACCGTTTACAAGAAGGGTTAGGGAAACGGGGATGGAGCATGAATAATTTACAGTTTCCGTCAAGGTAAGCAGATATCATTGTGTCTCATATTGGATTTAAAATTAGTGTTTGGCTTTACAATAAATGAATTGAAATACGTTTCTCTTTTAAAAACAGCATTCACTTCTGCATGACCTACCGACAAACCGAACCTGGTGTAGCTGATCGCTTCATAAACGACGTGAAACAACTTACCGAGGAAATCATGAAGGATCCAGGATTGCCTTCATCTGGAGCGGTTAGTATGCATTTTTTATTTCGACTGTAACATTTTATAGATAAGATGTGGTTATATTTAAATGCATTGCATAATTTAAATTTAGGCTGCCATTTACGGATCGTCACAAACCGTTCCTGATCGCTCACTTGTTAGTGATTTGACAGGAAAATTTATTGACTTGTTGTACGAGACAAATTTTGATGATTTGGAAGAACCCACCAAAAATGGCTCCAAGAATGGGAAAGTTTAATTGATGTACCTGTCTAAATTGGCTTTTCACAAGCATAAATAAATATATTTATATAGAAATATCAAATACTTTTACTTTTCTGCCTTTGTCATTCGAACATTAAACGCTTCAAATGCCTATACACATGTTTTAATTGATATGTAATTTATTTTGACACATAAAATTGGACACATTTAGTGTTATGAAATCATGAGAAGCAGATAAAGAAATTATTATATCAACAAAACATTTTGTTCAATATTTATTTCGCACCTACAAAATAACATTATATAGTTAGCTTTAACTTGCTCCATATCAATTTTTAAACTCAACCATTCCAAATTACTGGTTGACACGAATATTACCTACATACATGGAAAGATACTGTCAAAATATTAATTTAGTTAAATACTTAATTACTACCATTTATATTTACACATTAGCTTTGTGAATGGAAGTGAACGGTAAAAAAATATTATCGTGGTGCTCTGCGGTGTTTTCCCAAACAGGTGTACAGAAAGTTCATTTGAAAGTGCTCAGGATATTCTAAAATCAAGATGTCGAGAGTACAAAAACACATAAATGAAATTCATTTTATACAACAGTAAATGTGACAAATCAGCATAATACAATCTTATTTATGATAACTATTTAAGGATTTGAAGGAATTTAAGGGAATGGAAAAAAATGAAAAGACCAAACCATCATTATATGAAAAAATAACATCATCACATTGTATACACTTTACTTTACGTCGAGATTAAGTTAAAAATACTGTTAGTGGTGTCGTTTATTACGCACTCACCATACATTATTGTTAGTCTATTATGCATTTTATTTTGCTATTGTGTGAAGCAGTCTTCCTCGTTAGCTTCTCTTTTTCCTATCATCGGGCTTTTTTCTAAGCTTCATAATTGAATGAAATACATCTTCAATCTTATCGTCATGGATGGGTACTTCCATTGAAGCGCTTTTGTCACGCTCACCACGCTCGGAATCTTCATTTCGCTCTGTCTCTTGTGTGTCTTCTTGGTCTTGTACAGATTGTGACGTTTCCTCTTCTTCTTCGGCGTCTCGATGATTGCTAAGATGGCTATTGCGCTGTTGTTCTGACTTCTTCATCTGTTCATCAAATATCTCCCTGTGTATAAAGTAAATAAACAAGAAGGGGTAATTGACATTTTCCACGGGGAAATTTCAATAGCTGTTGATTTTGTGGTAAGGACTATAAGTGAGTTGGCAGTGGTGGCTGTTTTTCTTTTCCATTCAACAATATCATCATCATCATCCTAATATTCCTCCCCTTTCCTTTCTCATCATCACTTTCTGTCTCGAGATAGGGAAAGTTTTTAAGCCTCGTATAATCCGGTAATCTCTATGTCTGCATTGAAAATTAAGAAAAATGAAAGAACTCATGTAAAAATATTGTAAACGCTCTGCGTAGCAAATGTTGGCAACTGACACAAAATGTACTATAATTTCTGGTGTCCTATGCACACAACATGTATAGGTATATTCTTATTATTTTGCTTTGATTGTTATATGATTCTATAAAGCATGTTTTGAATTCTTTAATAAGCGTAAAAACGGAAAGTGAGAACAAGAGCCGCAGGACCACTTCTTGTTGTTACATAAGAAAAGGAATGAGGAGAGGAATCAGGAAGCTAGATTTGGTTCTATACATGTATAACGATCTAAATAGTTCATTTTTTTGATTGAAAATTGAAATAGAGCTTGGCAAGTCTCCATTTTTACACGAATCCCCCATACTGGTTCCCAAATAATAGAGAACAGTTTATATTCTATGTAGCACTTACTAAAAACCAACAATTGTCAATTAAACGTTGATCTCGTAATTAGACTAATTTTTAGACAAAAATATCACACATCAATTGTCAGTATTGTTTTCTATGAAGTTATGCAATGACTTGCTTTAACAAAAGTATAAATGTGCTTGCTCTGAATTTCTTTTCGTGCACTTCCGTTTCTTTTTGAAAGGAAGACTAAAATTCCGCAAGGTGTTTGAAAACTAGACAATTGAGATGCATTGCAACTTTGTGCTCTTTTGTTTTTATGCTATACATTGTATACATGTCTACATCCTTAAGTATTTCGGATTCGATTTGTAAAATGGCCTCTTTGTAATTATTTACAGACCGTGAAGAGTTGTGCAGTAAAAAGGAAAGCATTGTTTTATTAGTTTTATCACATTATTACACGAATTTTGTTAGAATGGCTTTGATGAATCAATGAGCTTACTTGTACGTGAGTGGTTTTGCTGTTGCTGGTATTGGAGCTGACCCTTCCGTCTCGAGCTCAAGTGCTCCATTGTCATTTCTGCGATGTACATGAAGATGTAGAACAACATTTTTATTGTTTTTCGCTGGAGCCGTACCCCCCATAGGTCCAGACATGGAAGATCCACCGAATCCTGATGGACTTGTTGGATGTGGTCCTGAGGGACCCGAGAGAATGGCACTATCTGACTGCTTACCCAAGACAGAGGTGTTGGGAGGAGGAGCGACAACACTGGTAGGATTGGAAGCAGAAAATCCGGAAGCGCCGAATCCTCCTGCTGCCAGCAAATTGGCAGCTTCCATACCTTGCTCTATGGCGTCGTTACCGTTGCCATTTGGATAAATATGGATTTTCATTCTCATTGGCTTATTACGCCTCGTAACACTTGTCATTCCTTGGAATTGTGAGAATGTACCACCAGGTGATCCTGGAAAGTTAGCTCCAGGCGTTCCGGGAAAATTACGACCGGGTGTCCCGTGAAAATTACCTCCGGGCGTCCCTGGAAAATTACTACCAGGATTCCCAGCAAAATTACCACCGGAATTCCCAGGAAAGTTGGCACCACCAGGATTTCCAGGAAAATTACCACCAGGTGCTCCAGAAAAGGTACCACCCTGTGTTCCTGGAAAATTGGCACCCTGCATTCCATGAAAAGTAACGCTGCTTGTTCCCTGGAAGTTACCACCTTGCTGAGAAGGTGCCATTCGTGAGACTTGTAGGGGGTTGTGTTGAGGGAGCATGGAGGCAGAACCATAATTTCCATGCATTGGGTTGTTGTGATGAAATGTCTGATGATGCATTCCTGGTCCATTACCAGGTGGTGGTTGCATTAGAGCTGCTTCTAACTGCATCTTTTGTTGCAATACATCCATGTATAATTTTTTCAGTTTCTCTTGCTTGAAATGATTCTGGTCCTGATTGGGAGAATATGAAGAACTACCAGGTCCTCCCGTGTGTATCTCTACTATGTCTTCTTCCTCCGGACTCACCGGTTTAGCAAAATGAGTGACAGGTGCTGCTGCATGTCCAAAGGAACTGTATGGGTTATATGGACGTAGGACTGATGGCGTTGGTGGTGAATTGAGTATCAGAGGTGTATCGTAATTCATAGTTGGCGACTTTTCAAATCCGTTGGCCGCAAACGTATTCCAGAAATAATCATGCTCCGGTTTCTTCTTTGGTTCAGCTTCTCGTACACGGAAAGGCTCATTTGGCCTTTTCAATATAATTGGCTTCGTTGGGGAATGTTGCGGGGGTTCCTTTGTCAATTCGGCACTTTGTAACTCGAAAGGGTTGCGATTTTCTGATATTGTTTCTTTACCATGAAAGTGTGACGACGGAAAAATCGTATGAGAGTCATCATTGGTTTTATGTTGTTTGTCCCGTTTATTATAGGAGGACGGAGTATCGATATCCTCTTTACTGAAAAGTGAATTTTTAATAACTTCAACGCTTTGACCATCATCACTATTATGACGAGATGGTCTATGTGAATCATAGAATCCGTCAATTTCTTCAATATCAGCCTGAGGATGGTGGTGCCCATCATCGTGTTGATGACGCTCCTCCTCATGGTCATAGTATTGATCATGGTGTTTATTTTTATCCTTATCTGTGAATTTTCCATGCAGTTTTCCTTTTTTCAGCGCAATTCTTTCCCGGATATTTTCCAAACTATATAAATCAGGTTTTACAAGGTCCCTCACGGGTTTCGCTTTCGGACCAAACAATTCATCTATTGCTTCAAATGGGGATCCGCTGTTTTCGTGGGAATAAAAAGAGTTTGAATGTGATTTGTCGGAGCCGTGGCTGTCAGGTTTGAATAAATTAGGTCTCTTTGCAAATTCTCTAATGTCTTTCAACAGAGACGCATGAACGTCTCTGAATTCCCCAGAAAGATCAGCTAATTTAGGATGAGCTGAAGGACTACCTGGTAAAATACTCTGCTGTCTGTTTGGATTAGTTGTTCCCTGTTTTTCAAAGGAATTTTTCGGTCCCATGCCGGGGGGCGCTTCTTTGTCAAAATATTTGAGTATATCTTGAATGTTTTCAGCATTTTTTGGGTAAGTGTATCTTGGGCCTAACTTTTTCCCTCTAGGCGGTCCGTGACGGGGATGTTGACCGTGTTGCCCACTACGATGAGAACTGTGATGTGGTCTATCTCTCTCCCGTTCTCTGTCCCTTTCTCTCTCCCTTTCCCTCTCCCTGGGCCTTTCGCTTCTGTCGTGATGCCTTTCCCTCTCGTTTTGATGATGATGACGAGGACGATCCCTATGATGCCTTACAGACGCGTTCCTTGAACGATGTTTTGAATGCGACCCTTCTCGATTTGGAAATCTGGACTCGTCCCAGTTTTGCGATATTTGATCTTCAAGTTCTCTTTGTGAATCCATAATGCTAGATATTTGGTTGTGGAAACGATTTTTGAATCTTTTATACGTTGGCGAGTAATATGAAGATGCTGCTTGATTCAAAAGAGCATCTTGAGATATGGGCCTATAGCTGTAAACCGTTTTAGATGCATCCGCAATTGAATCTTTTCCATTGAGTTGTTGGTTAGGTGCCACATTTTGATTTGTCTTTTGGTTATTTCCTTTATTGAGAGTGTTTAAATTAGTAACTTTAATTGCGGCAATCGGAGGACCAACTGGACCAGGACCTAATGTCCCTCCTGGCTTATGACCTTGTTTGACATATGACATCATAGGCATGGGTTTCATTGGGAGAATCGTTCTAGCTAATGTAAATTTTCCAGGCATTGGTAAATGAGACACTGGGGTCAATACTCGCGGATAAACCTTTTTCGTAATCATTGGACCTTTCCTAATCCTAGTCACAACTGGATTTCTCCTGAAAAGTGCCGCTCTGGCCAATTGCTGCTGCTGCTGGTCTCCATTATTCATCATTTGGGTTAGCGGACTAAATCGTGGATACATAGCACTGATAGTCGGCTGCTGAAATTTTATTGGCACTTTAAATGGTGAGCGACGAGATCTTTCCGACCCATCCTGTTCATCATCATCTTCATCCAACTTTGGTTGCGGTTTCTTGCTCTTTTTGCTATTTTTACTTTTCTTTGATTTGGCCACTTTAACGATGACTTTGTCCTTATTATTACCTGCAATCGTAGCATTAATCTCGTGAATTAATGTTTTAACCAAATCAGTAGCCTTACCACCACTTGATGAGCTACGCTGTTTGGTATTTGCTTCAGCTGCAGTGCTACCCTTCCCATTCGCCTTAGGCTTGATATTTGTTACAGGTAAACTAGGGCTAATTTTTTTCTCGTTATGATTATTGTTGTGTTTTTTATTCTTTGAATCCACATCAATACCACTATTGCTATTAAGGTTTGATTTCAATGAGAAAGAAGATGAGGGTGTTGGTGTTATAGACTTTTTAATCTCATCAGCTTTATTACTATCATCATCATACTTATTCTCATTGTTGCCACTACTTTTTCTTGCCTTTTCACGGTGTGCCTCCACGGTTTGATGGTGCTGATGAAGAAGTTGCTTCTGACCTTCCTCGCTAAGCGTTACTACAGAGTCGAAATACACGTTGCTATGTATCAGTGACCTATCATTCACGGTGGATGAGTTCGGGTCAGTCGACTCTTCAGAATGTGTTGCAACATTTGTGGCTGCAGTAATACTTGATGGTTTCATACTACCACCACCACCACCCCCACCTTGATTGAAATTACTATACTTTGTTGCATGATTTCCACTTGGGATTAAGCTTGTTTTGTTGTTATTCTTTCGAATTATGAGGCTTGGCTTGAAGATCAATATGTTCTGATTCGGTTTCGGTGCTGATGAAGATAATGCTTTGCTGTTGTGCTGTAATTTGGATTTGCTGTCCGAGTCATTACTTTTTATCTTCTTATTTTGCTTAGCGTCATTACTTTTAATGACATTACCACTGGTTTCAGTCTCTTTATTCAATTTTGCTTTAACATTAACTTTTGTACCCGCAACAACTTGCTGTCGACTTGTGTTACTATCAATTGTTTGCAATGATGATGGGTCACCTTTAATACTTTTGCCACTTTTCGTTTTGCTGTTGGCAGCATTTACAATCGGTTGGAAGATTGTAACATGATGTGTCTCAGAAGAAGGCTTTAGCATCATATCATCTTCGGTGATATACTTGAATATTCTCAGTGGCTTTACTCCCACATTTTTGGACTCATTTTTAGGCTTCGGATGAAAGTTTAATGTGGTCACGCTTCGTTTGAATCTTTCATACGTATATCTATTCCTTGTATCCCCATCAGATGGTAAATAAATGTTCGATTGTTGACAACCTTGAGCACTTTGACACCTTGTACGCTGAGTAGCAGCATCCTGGGTAGAACTGTCTGTATCACTTTTCACAGGAAATGTACTTGCAGAATCTCTGGGTTTATCATGTCTAAATAAGCCATGATCAGCAATCGTTCTTCCCGATATAGCTCTGTTTTTACTTGAGCTTAACTTGGTTTCCGAACACTTTACACAATCAATACATCCTACTATTAGAATTAATACAAACACGGTGTTAACAATCTCAACTCTAAATTTGTCCTTCCAATGAATAAATTCCTTTAAATGCCGATACATGATGACAGCCATTCGCGGCGGGTGTTCGCCCCAATCATCAGTCCGAACGATTATGGGGAGTTATTTTATGATTTCGTATTTAAATCACGATTTTTCATTGTTTCCAGTTTTCCTTGAGTTTTACAAGCGTTTCACCATTTTGCACTGTGGCCTGAATTTTCGGCCTGTGAATTGTATTAAAGAAGGAAATAGATCACGCCCTGAAATTTCAAGACACGTAAATCAAATTCTTATACTTTTATTTCTAAATTTGGCACATGCGACTTTTCGTATGAAAAAAATATTTTGCGTACACTATTCGGATTCACTGAGAAAGTGTTATGTTCACAATGTATCCGAAATTTCTCATGAAATAATCAAGATTGGTACGCAAATTGTATCGAAATAAGTAACAAATTATATCCTTCCTTCATCAAAGCCGACCCTGTACTGCTACTTTGAAGGAAGAGTGTTTCAAAAACCAATAATGAAGATGAGACATTATTATTACGTTTCGAATGCACGCATTATCTCTGAAATGCTTCTGTGTATGTAAATCTCTAAATAAAATACGCACATATAGCGATGATGTTAAGTTAGTGTAAAGGCATCATCAAAAAAAATAAAGAGCATATTATCTTCGTTACAGGCGGGTGGGTACCATACCACATTTCAAAAGATGAGTGCTTCTTGATGAAACGTCTTCTTCTTTTAAAGCACCTTATGAGCTTTTCCAATGCGTTAACACATCAAGACTTTAAGATTTAAAAAAAATGTTTTCAAATGTGTATTCCTTTTTTTTAAATCCGGTATAATACAAATCATTCATATTGAAAATTACACGAGAACTTGGCATTTCATCGACGCATGTGCATATATGCTGTAAATCTGTACAATGTTAATTTTGTGGTTTTCAATGCGTTTCTAGCTCTAATTTTGCACATCCCTTTGAGGTTTTCAATGGAATTATCTGATCAAAAGATTTAAACGTGAATTTAAAGGAAGCTTTGGATTAATACAATTGCCCACACATACAACTTATTAATAACCATAATCGTAAACCGGATCGTAACAAAGTTTCAACGCATCTCTCAAGGGTTTGTATTTTAAGGGCTATTTTTAGAGAACCTACTAACGAGTTTGCATACATTTTTATATCTGAAAGCAAAGGTATTGTATAAAGATGTGGACGTTTTTATGTTTTAAAGTTATGATAAACACATATATAATAGACTTTTTATATACAGGGACTGAAAAATTATAGATTTTGAAGCACATTTTTAAAAAGTGCAAGTACAATGCAACGTAGTCAACATCATTATTATTATACAGTAAAACTCTTCTCGGTTTCTACGTATTGTGCATGAAATTAATCAAAGAAGATACAAACTCATCCTTCACTAAATGTGAAGTTGGTTTTAGTTTTATAAAAATGTAATCTACCTGTTTGTTTATGAAATACTTTTCTTGTTTTTTTACAGGATTAACTGGTAAAAATAGAATATAGCCGATGGTAGCATGGCTAGCATTTTGCATGAAAGTTAAACTGTGAAATGTGTTTTTCAAATATTTTTTAAACTTTCAGCTTGTTATTTCAATGTTTTAAAAACTTTCTTAGATTTTGCTCTTAACCACTCATTATAAACGCCAAATTGAAATCTCTCTCTTTAACATGCCACTTTGACACATTATTTTTAATCACACAAGTGCATGTTTTCAACAGTTATTTTTGTACTAGAGCTAGCTGTGATTGTGGTGACGAGAGTGTGATCATATCATCAAAAGTTCTAGCTTCATATTCATTCATATTTTATGATTATAACTGTATTCATGTTGTAAAAATTCATAGAACATTGGTACAAATGTAAATGTACATCATGTACTCTTTTTGAAAAAAAAAACGTAATACCTCTTTTTGAACGCTTATAAGATTTGTAGCACAACATCGAGTATTTTAAAGGTTGTGGAGCCATAAACTCTAAAAAAATGATAGCTGTACTAAATTCTATTAAAATGCATGATTATTTAAATAAACATTTCTTTTTGCCAACTAGACATGTTTCTATCATTTTTACTATTTTTCACACACTAAAGTAGTAACTATTATCGGATATGTATTTTTCTGCTAGAATTTTTACAAGTTTAGCATTGATTAGTCGAATTTTTATGGTTATTGCAAAGAATAGGTTTACACCTCTTCTCTCATTTGTCGAAGTGCTAAAATGTTGGTCGCTTGGGATAGCTGCACGATGAGAAATGTACGTAAAAATCTTCGAGAAATATACCGTCATTAAAATAATATAAAAGTATAAGAATAAAATTCTTTCGTGCTCACTAGATATAATATAGCGTTAAAATCTTAAATAGTACATACTACACCAAATATGAAATACAATGTCTGGCTTCCTTCTTATCGGTTATGCTTCTATCTAAGTCGTCATACTCACATCATAAAATTGACTGAGAAAAATAATTCATTGAATAGCAGTTACCTTTTTATAGATTTGATAATAGTGAAGTGTTATAAGCCATCATCATCATTTTTTAATATATGTAGTGCAGCACCTAATGTATATCTAGTGTCTAGGCATTGATTTTAATTAAATTTGTTATCAATTGCTATTAAATTTGAAAGAATCATAATAACGATTTCTTTGATTACTTCAAGATTAAGTAGTAAAAATTATTTGTACATCAAAATTACATTATGTATCATTGCTTCAATCATTAAACTGTGTAAATTATATCGCAATATTTCGAGAGAAGATCGATTTCAGTAATGCGGCATCATCAAATTAGGATGATGATGATGAACTTACCATATTCGAAATTTATTTTTATAAACAGCTGCAGTTCTTTTGGACCAAAGGAAAGCATAACATAACAATTTTACCACCTGTCGCAAATAAATTATTCGCATATTCCATTGTTTCATTTGTCTGTACACTTGAAAAATATGAAAGTGAATGCCACCATACCTTTCTCTTGCGTATTGTGGTAATAATCGCACGCGTTTTCGTGGTATCACGGCAATGGATGAACACGTGTAAAGAATCAAGACGCTTGATAAGAACTGTGCATACCATGTAATTTTTTAATAATAATTTGACGCACATTTCTCCTTTCGATTTTATTGAATTCCCAACATAAACATTGCTTAATTTAGAATGGACTGACATAGATATGTTCGCTAAATTTGTACTTAAAACCAACAAATATGTGAACATGTTAATGCTTAAGACTCTGTGTTCACCATTCACCAATTTATTTCATTTCAAAGGTGTCAATGCGTCTTAAAAATTTGTCAACAAAAATAAAACAATTTTATGCTGTCGGACATCAAGGAATTGTAGAAAACTTACAAAACATCACACATCAGATCATTTCTTCTCTCTGCTGAGCTTTGAAGATATGATGATCATACATTTCCGTTTTTTGACTTAACGTTTTAGTAGTAATGTACATATGTTTAATTAGTGATAATGACCACTTGCGACTTTTCCTTCCGCAACATTTTAATCAAATATAGATATGAAAAAGCTACATTTGTTTATTTTGTTACATTGAAGTTTTAATTACCAACAACGAATATTTCTTGTTTTTAATACACTGTTTTTACATATCAACTCAACTTGTATATGGATAAAATTTTGAGATTGTGACGCTTCTTATGAGTGAACATGTAAAAAACAAGAAAAAATCCGTAAGGTTTTTACAAGGTTTTTTCTCTGAAAACCAACGTTACGTTACGGAAACTTGTTCTTATCAAAAAATTATGCACTTTTTTGGACGAAGTCAACTGCATCTACCATGAACTATAGAGAATAGCTAGTGGGAAATATTGTATTATGTCAATTCTGATTCAGGTACTTCAACATATCAAAGTTGACCAAGTTTACCCAACTTTTTTTTATGCATTCGAAAAATGTATAAGTTCACATTAGATATTTTTTACTCGTCAGGTTGAGTACGTTAGGCAAATGTGTGAAATTAATTAGTGTCATCATTGTTATCTGTCAGGTACTAATGTCCACTCTAATATTAATATAGTTGGTACTGTTGGGAGTGACATTATTTTTTGGCATATAATTTATAAAATATGGGGTATGATGGGCGGTAACATATTTTCAATGACTATTTCGTCTTATCTGTCGTTATATATAATCTTTATGTGAATCTTATTTAATTAGCAATAACATTTCAAAGAAAATAGTCATAAGTAATAACAATTTATTAATATACTTTTAAGGTAAAATGCTACTACGTGATATCTTTGTGATATGAACCCTGCAAGGGTAAGATGAGATTACATTATTATCACTATGACTAAAAAGTAAACTTGAAAATGCGATAGACACTTAATTCAATTAGGCATTCATGTGAAGTGGACCAACGTAGGTACGTGTTAATGAAATATGAACCTAAAATGCGTACCAATATTTTCACTTTCGTATATCATTTAGTAGTATTAATAAGCTTCATTTGTTCAAATTTCAAAACTGACATTGATTTATATATTTTTTTAGAATATGCGTGTGTGCGAATTTTCTATAATTATTTTGATGGTCACTCAAAGAATGTAAAAATATGCTTGAATTGTTATGGTGATGATGATGGTTTAGATAAACAACTAAAAACTAATTTAAAATGTTGCATAATAAAGTAATAGTGTCATGCGTCCCATCAAAATTACCAAATTTTACTAGAAAATTTGTCATTTCTGGTTTCGTAGGAGCCATTAATGAAAATTAACCTGTCTGAATTTGGAAAAACTACTAGTGTTTCACCCGGTCAATTTCTATGCAAATTGACCCTTTATAGCTCGTGTTAATAATTTAAGTACTTTCAAGTTGACATTTTATCATTACAATTGATCTGTCTTTTTAAAACTTATTTTTCAAGACGATGTGGACATTTGTTCTAGCAATGGGTATTATTATTATCAATTCTTATTAAAAGTGTACGTTCATTTTCTGCATTTTTTCATATTTAGTTTATAGACAGCTTTGCGTGGTCTACATAACTGCACTACTCCAATGTGGCTTGACCAGCGTGCAATTTATTTTGAACTATATTGTATATGTTAGGCCGAGAGGTCATAACGGACAACTTACGTCGCGTGGTCCATATTAATGCAAGATGAAAACAATGACTTCTGAAATAAGACTACTACCATGTTACGTAAAATTGCATTAATGGAAAAATACAATATTTGTCAAGATAGAGTTCACAGAGACATGTGCGTGGCCCTTTTTTGGACACTGTGTTTATTTACTAAATTGATATGAGACTTGCGTGTAAATAAATTGTAAAAAATAATGACTATTTTATTAATTTATTAGCAGTTATAATCCATACCAAATCATTAGACATATTTTACGTCATTTACACAAGTCTACACGAAGATACGTGTTTCACAAGTTGAAGAACTTGTTACATTTTTTTCATTGTTTAAAGTTGCATGATGTGATGTTGAAGAGATTATGAAAACAATAGAACTGCTAGTCATGCAAACAGACTCATTTTTATTACTGTACCCTTGAAATCCGTTCATTGCTAGTTTTAATAGCAAAAATGCAATTCCGTATTACATACGTGTCTAATGCGTGTTTAAAAATGAATTAGGTATAAAAATAAATGTTTGCTTGTTAGTCAACTATAGAAATGCTCTCTCTTTCTTTCCCCTCATTTTCTCCTCTCCGATTCATCCAAGTCAATCGTGATGGAACTTATTGGTGCATTAACACCATGAAATTAAATAAATTATAAGCTATTTATTATAACAGTTGAAGTAAGTAGCGGCTGTTAGAGAAATGAAAATGTAAGAGTGGATAATATACAACCGGATGCATACATTTCGGACGGACAAGTGGGATACAGACAGACTATAGTCTTTTAAAAAACAATTAGTTGTACCTTCACTAATAGTATAATGATTTGATAAATGCGTTTTTTGAAGATGCATAGCCTGTGGATATTGAAGATGTACAGTATTTATTGTGTTTAATGGTTAATGGTAATAAAGTTAATTATATATGTAGGCATTGTGGTTGTGTATCTCATATCATCATTTTGTATGAAAATAAAAGCAAAATTATTTCAAATCATATCAATACCACATTGTTTTTTTCATTATTTTCCCTCAATGATTATATTTGTAATTGAAGCAAAAACACAAAAAGTGGTAGTTTTGGCATTCATCCACTTGCACTTTTGAGAAAAAGTAATGTTGCGTTATAAATAGGTTTGTTGAACACCGAAATGATTAAGGTTGATACAAATTAGTATTTTTTTGGAATCATACAAGTTTTTTTTACGAAATAAAAATTAGTTGGAAGACTCATTCCTTTAATGATGTAGTTTTGATTAACAGCTCAATTGAACGGATGCTTTGTACATAAACTGTATAATTGGTTTCGTTTGGACAATGTAACTTGGCCAAATTAACCAGCCAAGAGCTGCGACTGCGACTATTGTCAAAGATTAAAATTCTGTAAAAGCTTTTCAATCAAATTAATAGGTTAACATATTTAGAAAAAGGTATGGCATGATAAAATATGGTAGGAAGAGCACATTGCAAACGAGTATCTTCCCATGCGATTCACTTTTCCACACGTCATCACAAAGCTAAAATTTATAATTGTTTGAAATTTTAAGCAAGCTGTTCAAGGGATATCTGTTTGCCAACATCCTACAGCGCCAGTAAAGCAGTGGACCATTCAGAGATATCTGCTCATTTTTTGTGTGCCATATTCATTTAATTTTATAACATTCATAAAATATTGTTTTTTGAAATACGGATGCACAATAATAATGTAAATGCATACATGCACGCGGAATATTGATCTTGTCCATTGTTCCCCCGTTCAACGTCCATAACACATGGACACCTGCAATAATTACAGAGTGCAGGCAGTTCATATTCATTTTATGTGTATTGTATTATTGGACAGAAAATGATCTGCCACCATTGTTTTGCAAGTACTTGTTGCTCTTGGATCTTTATCGGTATTTGAACGTCCACTTATAACAGAGTATCTTGGTAAAACTAGTAATAACTCAATGAAATTAAAAGTTGAAGTAAACAAAAGACTATGTTCGCCAAATCTTTCTATTCTTAAAACGAGAATGGGTATAAAGGAGAAGTTCTGGGACATACGGAACTAGGTCAAATTTGATTTTAATGAAAGTGTATGCATGTTCTTCAGTTATGTAACGAGATTCACAGGCATCAGACTTAAAGAGTATTTCACCTCGTATAGTTTAATGTACAAAAAAATGGCACCTTAGTACAACCAAGCACAACCTGTAATAAATATTCCCAGAAAAAGAATGCAGTATGTACTAATCCTTCAGCAGAAGGGCGGTGTGAGATTCATGTAAGAAAAGTGTAGTTCACTCTTGACTCAGTAGTGCATAAATTATTAAATTAGCCGAGGTTTTCAAACCCACACTATGTTAATTTTAAGATCGTCTAACCATACAAGATGCAGTTAAACAGGAAAAGCTAGTCAACGAAGGGATCATTAACTGAGCCTTGTAACACTGCGTGTAACACCGGAAGTTCTTTCATTTAAAAAAAATAGCGGACCCTTTTGGCAAAAAAATTAATACTAGAAAAATGCAAGGATTTTGAAATGTCCTTTTGGAAGTACATCAGCATATTATTCTTACATCGATAGCTGTTGCGATGTGAGAATCAACAATAAATATTCATGTAAGGATTTTTTTTGTTGATTCTGTGTGTATTCTGATTCCATTTTAATTGAATCAGGTAAACCTTCAGGTATGGATTCCAAAGTTTGAAAAAATTGAACTGTACTGATTAAATGTATGGTACATTGGCTAATTGATCAGTTATATAATATGCGTTTTATGGCTTATTTGTTACTACGTCTGCCTATATGTATGTCTTGATTACTATATTGCGTCGTTGTCTAACATTTAAAGCAGATAGATGTACGGCTCGTGTCACGTTTGTTTGTAGCAATAGTAAAGACTGCATAGATATGATCAAATTGTACTTATAAACGCAACCTTATAACAAAAAATTAAAAAGATTATATGAAAGGTGAGTAAGTCAAATATATGCAAAGATTGTCATCTCTGTTTTCATGTACATATTTATACGCTCGTGCCTTCCGTGGTGTCAGTGTCCGCTGTTCGCATGCTCGATAAGTGAGTACACAAATTGTTTTGATGAAAACGATAAATAATATGTTAGTTGTTTTTGTTCTACTTATGAACTGTTGTTGACATGATAAGTAAAATGACAAATATTCGAAACTTGAAATTATACTGAAGACGACACTTCATGTTTTCATATTTTGTTAGTCTCATGTTCATTCAACACATTTATTAAAGATTCAACTTGTTCAGACATGAATGTTTAAATAGTGTCAATACATTTATAGCCAGAAATCAGGTACACGAGGTTAGGTTACATTCTGAAATGCAATTTTGTTACTGCAATCATTTGATTTTTGGATTGGCAATGCATCTAATTAACATCATCAGTAGAAGTTTCCGTTCTTCCGTTGTTGCGCAAATCAGTCAACTCACATGGGGAACAACTGGGAGTTTATATTAGAAGAGTCATAACAAACCTGTTTATTACAGCAATAAGAAAATGGGTTATCAAGTTATCATTATGATAGTAAAACAGCTTGCCAACTCATTCGGTAACCCCTTTATAACTATTCAAACGACCGATTATCAGGAACAAAATAGGCGTTTTGGTCACATTTTTTGTCGATTGAAAAAATATAATTATAACCTTTATTTCTACAGACAGGAGTTTGTTTTAAAAATGCACATAAAATGACACAATTTCACTTATATCTTCGATTGTCGACTTGGAATTTAAGAATTCTAGATAAATCGTTCAAACAAATCTGGAATTTCGTCAAAAAAATCTGAAGGTTTAAACAACTAATTAAACCCAAGAGATGTAGATCATCGAACCTAATCTTTTGTGGCATTAACTTATTGATACATTAGGGAAATTCGTACGACTGGTTACATGATTTACATGACATCACATGAAACTTTTCGCAAGGAGACGACACGAACATGAAAGACAGTTAAATTGAGCATTCAGTGATATGATTTAAACATATGTTTAGTATGGCATACTTCATACCTCATGCATCCTAATGATAACATGTGATGCTAAAATAAAGTTGATGAAACTCAATACGATATCAAGTTATAGACAGCTAATTATCAAATTCCAAATCGTGTAATCATCATGATCATCATCCATTTTTTTTCGAAAAAATCTCGTGAAGATAGACATAACCTCTTCTTCATAATAATATAGCTCCTTTACAACTTAATAATATTTATGTTTAAAACGTATAAGTATAAAGCACCAACGACATTATTACAGTTTGTCGTAAGAAAGGTTGATATCATTTTCAAATGATAACGAGTTTATACAATTGTTGCTCAAGTTTAAAGAGTAATACAGGTACGAACGAACGAGGGTTTCATTTTTTTCGCGTTTCGCACGGATGTAGGACAATGCGAAAGAAAGGGAATCACGAATGAATTAATACATAATGATATGATAATACATTTGATATTGATATGATGTTAGGAAATCACTTATGTCTACGATTATGATGAGGCTGCTGATGACGGCAATATGGTGATGTTGAGTGGTAAACCCACTTCAATTGCGTTTTTTTGTGCAATTACCAAGTTTTCAGTAATAAACCAAATGTCATTACCACTCTCTGCGTCATACGTAACTAACTGTACAGTACAACCTTAATGAAAAGTGTACTGAATGGTTGGTGTTAAATAATTGTTTAATCCCGTGTCATTCATCTCACCAAATACTTTTTAAATCCCACACTTTATTTTTGTTATGCCCATAATAAGTATAAAAAAACTTTTAAATTAGTCTTCAAAATTATTTAGGGAAAAAGGCGTTGCGCCAATCTCTGCAAATTATTATTTTTTTGTGCAATCGCAACTGCAACACTGGCTTATCGACAATCTTTCCATTTTATTCACAATCTACACGAAGCCTCATTATCATGATAATCATCAAAACACCGAACGGACGATTAAGCTGACCGGCTATCAACGTCTTTACAAAGGAAACCAAGTTTATGAAATACCTAAATTATTCAACTTAAAATTATCGAACCCTAAAAAATGATCAAGCACCTACGAAAACAATAATATTTACCGCTGTTGCACGAGGAATTATGAATATGCACGTGCTATATTTACATATTGCACATGTCTTGACGTTGCCGGTGAGATGAAATGAATGAAATATGCAACTATTACCTCATTGACAACGCCTTCAACAAAGACACACTACAGTAGTCACCACAGAATAAACGATTGTTATTGGTAAGAAACAAAGGATGTGTCTTTTATAAGTTATTCTGTCATAAGTAGCTCCATACGACCGGCACTACGCCACCATACCACCATCTCGGCCTTTACTACTTTAACCACCGCTCTATTTGTTCTCATCATGTAATGCATATAAAGTCCTGATATGATCTGCTATCAACTCATAAAGAAATGATAATGATGATGAGCAGCGTTTGCATAAATAGGTACCTGACTAAAATTGCAAGCACACAATCTACGCAAACCCAACAACCTGGCCTTGCCTCCACAATAAGCCACTAAAAACTGGGATGGCTCCATGGCTCGCTACATTTAATTTATCATTTCGTGTGCCTTATCTATGTGTATGTAATATAATAGTTAGATAAATAATGCACGGCGATTTTAATTATGGCTTTGTTGAAGTGCACATTAATCCTCTTAACAATGATTATTGTTACAATTACAACTATGGCAACAGTTATTAACACAATGCAAACTACCTTCAAAAATCTGAGATTGTGTCTGATAATCTCTATAAAAACCATATTTTCTCAAAAAACAATAAAGTGCAAAGATGCGCTATCGCTGATACATACATAATACATACATTTTATAGATTGGTCATGCTCTTTTTCTATAAAAAAAATAAATCAAATGGGCCTGGTGACCAAAATTTAATGAACTCAGCGTGTTTGCGTAAACAAATGGAAGTCTTTCAGTTTATTAAGTGGAAATAAGAGTAGATGAATTTTAATATTTTAACACGCTTCTGTTTTTAAGCATGAATGAGTTAATTTTGCAAGATGCCTTTATCTATTGTTTACTATGTTGCGCCCCCGCATGCAATTTGTTTCAGAAAGAATTTAGACAAACTATTTTGTGCATCGAGACGTGACCATCACTATCAGTAATTATGATCAAGGATTCATTCATTTATTTCCATTCATGGTTGTTGTCGGAATCTATTGCAGACGTCTTTACACTATGGCGTGAGAACTAGAATAAACAATAGACGTCCGTCCGTTGAATTTTTTTTCGATACAATAACTTCTCTAATTTCGTTACGTTCTAACTATTGTTAGTCTTACGTTAAATACCACGTCGTGTAATTAGAAGGTCAAACTATGTAATTCCGTAGAATGAACAAACCTTCGCTTTTATTTTCTTCCCAAACCTAAACAAAAACAGGAATTAAAAGACCCATTTTTACAATTCACTGCAGATACCAATAACAATATGAAAAAATGATGAAGCGTGAAAACTCGAGTGTGCCTTAAATGAGCTATTATTCGATTTTTGCATGCACGAATACTTTGTTAAAACATGATTATGATTAATCATAACCATCACGCAACTACTCAACGAAATATGATTACTCAATAATCTGTATTATGACCAGTCCAAGTCCAGATGAAAAAGGAAGGTGTGAAATAAACCATAGAGAACAATGCGAAATCCAATAAATTACACGGACAGAAAGCATTCACTATTACATTTTCATAGTTGATCTACTTTAATCATCAATTAAATCCAAAACGTGGTCTATGAATCTACACAATTTGACTCTCACTTAACCAATTCCCTAATTGCCTAGAGCAAAAGAAATACTTGTAAAATCTAAAATATTGTAACTGTAAAAAATTGCATACGTGCTTTGTACTTGCAACTTGCAATATGTCAGAAAAAAATACAGTTTGAATCGATGACATAACACTGACAGCTTTTTAACCCATTTAATTCATAATACACCTTCCTTTTTTCTTATAATTCCGTGATGATTTTTTTCTTCTAACGTAACGTATCTCTTATACCATACCTTATTGTTGTGTCAGTGTCTGGCACGAATTTATTTTTTTAAAGCATGGAATATTTCTTTGAAATGTGTAATGTATGATGTTGGATCGTTCACATAACACCCAACTTTTTTTGTGAATTTTATTCTAATAAAAACTATTCCATTAATTCATTGTGGGCATATACTCTTTAGAGAGACCAAATCAAATGCTTACACCTAACCTGGCATCATTATGGCATAGTTACACAGATATGACTTGATTTTACAAAATGCGTACACTTGAAACAATGAATTCCTGGGAATTATATAGTAATCATAATAAGATATAATTGTTCTTCGTCTTGCTCTGCACTTAATGTTATTTTTTGTGGCAAGGTGTAATATTAGGTATTGTATGATACTACACCATGCGTAGATTTTGATTGCTTGGGAATTCGCCACTTTGTCATTGTTGCATTAACTTACTATTTGACTGACAAATCACTCCTTACAATATATCAACAATAAGCAAAAATAACAACAGATTATATAATATGCATATTACGCGTTCCTAAGATCCTGCAAATTGTACAACTTATCATCATCATGTAAAGTTGGGCTAGGTGCAATAACACCCTGCCTAACTACTCCACCAACACTGCCACCACCACAGTAGTAGCATTTCATTATTATTTTTTAGTAGTATGATAAATTTACTTGAAAATAGGAAAGCATTGTATATTTGCATTGTTATGACCAGTTAGTTTGCATTCAATGCTATGACATATTAGCCTATTATGAGCATTAACTGTTTTTTTTCCTCCACTTCTTTTCTTACCTATTTCACTGTTTTCATCTACCCCATTTTTACCTGTGCATATTGTTCTATGATCGTAATAAACTGACTTATTCCTGAAAGTAGAGAGACCTGATTGTTGATACTAAATAAATAAGTAATAATAACAATAACAAACTCACACCATCAACGTCATCGTTATTAACATGAGTCATACATATATACTCTTTCTTTGATGTTCCTTTTTGACCTCTCTGATATCTCTCTCTCTACTCATATTACTACTACCCTTGCCGATACTGCGTGCACTTATTTCTTGCCATCATCCCATAACGTAACATGAGTTGTTTTAAATGATCATTGCTGTGGTACATATAACCCCTTCTACTAACATAGCTTTAACATAACCTGTGTATATCTTTATTTTTTATAATTTTTGAAAAACATATCTATCAGTCACACGACACTAGTGGTATTGGTACAAATGGGTATGATGATGATGATGATCATGTTGGTAGTGGGATTACGGAATATTAAAATAGGATTTGCAATTCTATTCGATGATATAATAATTGTTTGCGTTAACTGTTTGTGGTGGTGGTGCATGTTACACTTGAAAAGGGCCATGTCCCTTTCGTATATAAAGTGGTCAACTGGTTTCCAGGAGCCATCATTCAGTTCAACAACATCGCAGTGATCAGTTCAAATATATCTCTTAGTTGGAAACTTAACTCAAAAAAAGGCACATCAACCTTACTAGCAACAAAAATGGCAAAATATATTGTGAGTGAATGTACATTTTTTATGTACAGTGATTTGGAATTTTTGAAGAAATATATACGGCACAAAAAAAAACGAATTCTTCGGCAAAATATTTTATGTGATTTGTGTTATATTGAATAGGTTTTCGCTCTCCTTTTCGCCGTCGTCGCAGTAGCCTTCGCTGCTGAGGCCGAAGAAAAGAAGGACAACGTAGAAGAATTAGAGACCGCTGCTGGACACTACTTGGGCTACGGAGGATTGGGCCATGGATATGGTGGACACTATGGTGGTCTTGGGCACGGATATGGTGGACACTATGGTGGACACGGATATGGTGGTGGATATTTGAGAGGATATGGACTCGGACACGGTAAGTTTCGGTTTAGTTTAAAAGGAGAAATTTCAGCAAAAAGTTAAAAACGAAATTAGTATTTTAATGATTTACTGATTTTGAAACATTAGGATATGGACATGGTCATGGTCTTGGATATGGACATGGTTACGGTCACGGATATGGTGGACACGGATATGGAGGTGGTCACGGATATCTCCGAGGAGGTAAGCGTCGAATGTTACTTGAGATTGTAAAGTAAAATCTTGTGATATGATTTGGTCTAAATCGTTCACTTTCTTTGTTGTAGGATATGGTCATGGACACTACGGTGGATTGGGCTACTACGGTTAAGTTATCAAAGACTGCCCTGTGATTACCACCACATCATTTACCAAAGATACCCTCCCTCTCATATATACCAAAGTGCACTTATCCCCCAGCGCAATACTCACTTGTTAAAAAGTCATGTGCACCCGAATTATTAGCTTCAAAATTTTATTCTCACTTGTTTTTTGTGAAGAGATTGTTTATGTTGACTGTAATGGTTAGCATGGCAGTATGTGTTTTTATATTTTTACAAGATTTTATACGAAATTTATTTCAGCAGACAGACTGGTGTTCTTTATTGCAAGTTAAGATATTATTATTTTTGTGATAGTAAATCTCGATTATATACTTCGGTCAAAAAAGTATTAATTAACATAAAAAAATAAATTTGTAAAGAAATCAAATCATTAAAAAAAGACCGTTTTTATTTTACTGTTGTTGACTTCTCTTATTTTCTTTGGCAAAAATTGTTACCTGATGCATAATGCATGTGTACTTGGCGAACTCGTGGAAAGTAAAAGTAAAGCGAGTTTTCCTTGTTCTTTATTCACCAATGATTATGTGCATAACAACAACACAAGTTTTAGGTACGTGGTCGTGGTATAGTACGTCTAGTTGATGCGTGGGAGGATAAATGTAATATTTTCAATCGGGATTTGAAGCTATAATACATATCCCAAGGATTCTAACAGAGGTAACCAATTAAAATCAAAGGAATTTTGAAATAAAAATGAAAATTATGTTAAGTTGGCAAATAACAGATAGAGCTTGATGGCGAGAAACTGTATATTTATTGGTGCACATCTTTACGCAGATTCTATCGTTAAAATGAAGAGTGCTTACTTGCGCTGCACTACTCTTTCACATATCGGCGAATTCGGCAATGATACATACCCACATTTCAAAACTTAAATATTCTATGCAATGCATGTTCTTCTTTTTCCTTTCTCTACAAGTAAATTCACGCATTACGAAGAAATAATTAAGATTTTTTTTGAAAAATAGATTCAATACTTTTGTTTGAAATGAATAGAATATTTCATCCTGATAAACTATTATTATTCAACCTGGTTTCTTACAAGAATAGATAAGAATTTTCACGTGCGCCAAACACCATAACATTAACTGAAAGAGGAGGATATATAATAATATATTACTGTGCAAAAAATTGATTTTATTATTTGTTTTGCTGTTTTTAATATTTATCTTTGTACTCCACTTTGCTAAATACGACGTGTTTATGCCAATAAATTTTGAATCTGAGACTGATTTAGATAAAGAAAACTAGTACGCTGTAAGTAAGAGTAAGACAGAAAAGTAGTTGTTCTCAGGATTTTTTTTGCAGCGATCGAAAAGATTGTTGATTGTACGAATGCATCTCAAAAACTCACATTTCCAGGATTTTAAGTTATATATGTATCCTCTGGACTGGACCAAATACTCCGATTTCAAACTTTACATGTAAAACAAAAAGCAAAAACATTTTAAATGCAATCTTTATTTTTGGTTTTAAGACTAAACTGAGGAATCAGTATTTAAAACGATATAAAGTCGTACTTCATACATGTTTCCTCAATATTGGCTAAATCATAAAAACTGCTTCTGTATTTCTACCAATCTACGTCGAATGTCTCATTAGCACCAATAATGCAATTAGAACGAAATCATATTTTTATGCTCAATAAAATGTACGCCATATATTTGGCTTCATTGGTTATTGATCTAACGCACACGGAACATAGCAAACACAATTTACATATCATCACCTTTGGCAAAAATGGATTTTGAAAGGATTTCGGTGAAATATGAAAGGACTTAATTTACACAAAAGCGAAAATGTGATTTATTTTTCTAGAATGTATGGAGACTATTTGGTTCTTTCTGGGACACTCATCTCTTGTTTTAGAGACGCCGCAGCTCATGATCATTAATGATGATCATTCGAATGCGTGACACACGGCACAATGTTTGCGATGTGAATTTAAATGTCTCGTTTTACTTTGAGTGTGCAGCTCAGATTGCAGCGAGTTACGTCACAATTGATTAAATTGTCATCGATTGATAAGCATAGAAATTGGATAAAAATTGGCAAATTACAAAATAGCTTGTATTTGCTCTTTTTATAGTGCATTTACACTTTACACATTTTTACAAGAAATGAGTGCTAACATAACAAAAAAAATACGTATTTGATGGTCAGCGTTTTGATGTGGTTTTCAATATATCAGGTTTAGTCTTTCTTTGTCCCTTCATTAGCTTTGAAATATTTCTTGCCAAAAGTAATCAAAATGGTCATGAGCTGAGCTACTTTACTTAATTTGAGAGCTTGATATTTTTGGAAGGTCGCGCTACTCACGACAGCAAGCTTGTAAGTACAAAGTCATTTGAATATAAATGATGCCCTGAAACCGAAGCTTTTTATACAAAAGACTAAAATACAAACAGCTAATCAAGTGTTTAAAACTAGGTGTAAAGATTGCTGCTAATCAACAAAATATATGCAACTCGACTTTGTCGTGTTTTTGTACGATTAATGTGCATATTTATGTTTTTAACAATTGGACCAGCATTTGGTAAATATGGAGTAATGATTATTTTTTATAAACAACAGTTTAGTTGGTATATGCCGAAGTAGGAAATACAATTGAGAATATGCAGTTTCTTGCAGACGACTGATAATATCAATATTTTATTTCTTAGTTCGTCCAGTTTAGATGTGGTGATCTAAAAAGGACAGTTTTGAACTTGAGCCATGGCGCCGATTATAAAGTAAATTTCAATCTATCTTGAAGAATGTTCTTAAAATTCGACAAGATAGTTGATACAGTTGGGGACGAACCAAGGTTAAACGAAATGTGATTGATCTTCCAAAATTCGAACTAGTAGCAATCGTTCATACAATCATATCAGAATATTTCTTTTTTATACAAAAAAACGATATAATAATATAACTTATCAGACCTTACATTCATTTTATCTTTGGATGCATGACCATTTTTAGAACAATCATTTTGTCAGCAATGACAATAAAAGCGGTCACAGTTGCAGTGGTCAATGATCAGTGCTGAAAATAGTCGATAATAAAGCTATAAGAAAGGACTCCCTTGAATTTTAAAAGCAACTTAAAACAAAACGTACGTTCGAAATATCAATTAATTTCTCTAAACGTGATACGTAATGCAAGTTTCGGTGATGCTAATGATATGAATAATGAACACTTTTTTATTAACTGAAAAATGATTTAGTTGAAAATTAAATAGTTAACCTTTAAGATGATAGGAGTGGCCAAACCAGAACTTCAATATTAATGCAAATTGCAAATGCAGTGCATTTGAGTGCATCTAGGCAATGAACTAAATTTCAAAATACTTTTAAAAAATTAAGCCAAAATTATTTTGACCCCACCCTGCAGATAAATACTACTCAAATTACTAATAGTGATAAATTGCTTTTCTGATACAGTTAATAATAGTAATTTGAAACTAGTATAACCAAAAATGGAAAATAAAATCTTATTTAAAGTTAGTCCTAGACTTTGAATTTTGAAATGATGATAAATATGTGTCATAAATCAGAAGGTTGCTATTTCAGCTATACAGTACACACAACTTCCGCCGTAGAAACTAAAGCAATAGTAGTGCGCACTGCGCATCATATTCTAGATGTCTGGAAAATTCATTTTGAACTCAATATTTCGTCGCAAAATGTTGCTGTGTATCGAAGTTACAAAATTACAGCAACATTTTAACTGTCAAAAGTAAAACTGTTTACCTTCAACCAATCACCGTAGTGTTGAAATAAAGGTTAATCAAAATATGTAGGCACTCATGTTGTTGTTGTAGTTGCATTTTATTTTTAAAGTTTGGCAAATTTGATTCAAACGCAACAAGCCTACCCTCAAGTCATTTAAATTTTATATATAGAAATTATTAAGTCTGTGAATTATTTATCAGACGATTATATATAACTGATTACTATAGTGGGGTTCATTTACTTACGATTTGCATTATTTGTGGTAGCAGACACGAGACATCATGTTGACATGACAAAAATCGAAACAATTAAGGTAGCCTTCGTACCAGTCAACGCTCCAACACTGCAAACTTGATCTTTATAAGCCTTTCAAGCAGCGAGGAAATGACAAGTGTAGTGCATTATGCTCAATACAAGGAGCTGTCGAAATATTTTGTGTAGTCAAGTAAATAAACTCATTAAAATGCAGTAAATGACTCTGTGCCACTGACAATGAAAGCTAATGGAACATCAACGTATTTACAATGTGATGACTCTGATGACACTGATGAGGCTGATAATTTTCACAGAAATGCAATGACGACTGACGACCCAGATTACAAAAGCTGCGAGAGTTAGGTACCAAAAAAAGACAAAGAAAAATAGTATTCAATTTTCAAGATTTTGCTTATTGGACACTGACGACTGTACTGGTAAAAATGTTACCCATCCCAAATGTTCTGTTAGCCAATTGGTTGACATGTAGTCAATACAGACTATTATAATCACGCCACAATTCACTCAAAAGTTTTAATTTCTACACAGTAAATGTACATATTGACCAATTGAAGATAAATGAATTTTTACGCAAGACTTTGAATGGATATGGTACATTTATTTTTGATTACTAGTAATAATTCGCTGATAAATCGGTACAATTAACAACCATTCATAATAGGCCCAAACTCTTTTATGTATGTTTTAATTACTCATTCTCATTTTACTTTGTGCCGCATGTTCATAATAAAGTGTACAAATTCCATGCATGCATAGGTACACTCAACTTGCTTTCACAAAATAAATCATCCAGGTAAGCAGTATCATGTCATGAACCACATTTAAATAAATAAAAGCCACATGCCGACGCACAATTTTTATGCTCTCCATTTCCAAACAATTTTTTTTGCCTTCACTTTTTTTTGCTGTTGTTGGAAAAGTATTATTTATGACGACAAAAAAATTGCAAAAAAGTCGATAATTTGTAACAATAAAATGGTAATGATGAGCCTTAGTGAAGAGACATGAACTATTTGTTACCACTTGATAATATGTGTATTGGAGAAAAACCTAAGATTAAATAAGACACGACATGACAATCCATTCTTTAAAAAGTAATATGTGTCATGCAGAGTTTACTGAAGAGAAGGACATTTTCTATTTTAATTCACATGAGCAGGAATAACGTGAAAATATGTAGGTTGCCTTTTGGATAGTTTTATTGAGTCATATCTATTACGTATAGGTAACCTATAAGCATATTAAATGATTTGTGATGTTTCATGAAATAATACAAGCACGTCAAAAGAGACTAAAACTATAGCATTACTTGATTATTAACTTTACAAGGCACTGTGTTTTACAAAGGGCTGATCACTGGGAGTTACGAGGACCGTTTTGTCAAAGAAACTATGCTCTTTTAACTTAAAGAGGTGACCATCAAAACACAAATAATAATATGCGAACTTTGTGTTGTAACGTTCTACAAGTGCACACATGCCTTAAGGAAAAATTAATGTGAGAAGATATTTTACAGCAGGATATACTTAAACTTAATATATGCAATTTTGGTGATCGGAAATACATTCCCTTTTTACACATTCTGGGAATCAGTATAAAAGCCATGTGCATTTCTGGATTATGTCGTCAGAACATATTCCAACGTCTTTGTGATAACCAAAAAGTGTCATCTGCAAAAGTGTACCAATTTTTTCATATTTCATAAAGGTTCGTTTTCAGGAATCAACATTTTCAAAATGTTCAAGCTCGTTGTAAGTACAGCAAAAATTTCATCAAATTATGTACGCTTGTGTTTGTTCATGTGAAACAGTTTTGGTAAGAGTTCCAATGTATTTGTATTTTTGCAAAGGCTTTGTTCGCCATCATCGCCGTAGCTGCTGCTGCTACTGCCGAAAAGGAAGTTGAAAAGAAGGGTGACTTGGACAGCTCTGCTACAGGCTTCTATGGTGGTCATGGTCTCGGATATGGTGGCCTTGGTTATGGTGGTAAATGTTCATAAATCTTTAATCCAAAAAGGAGACGGATAACCGGAACTCGAACTCAAGATAGTTTTAAGTTAAAAATCTCACTTTTGCTTTTCTTCTTCAACAGGCCTTGGATACGGAGGACTTGGATATGGTGGAATAGGACACGGTTATGGACATGGCGGTTATTCCGGATATGGTAACAGTGACTTAAACCCATTTACAAATTTTGATTGGTACTTATTTCAAACTTGAGAATAAATTGTATCATGAATTTTTCTGTAGCCCCCTATGGATTCGGATATGGATACCGTGCTGGATATGGCCATGGTCATGGACTTGGTCATGGACTTGGTCATGGTTTGGGATATGGTTATGGTGGTGGACTTTACGGTTAAACTGCAGCAGAAGTTTATTTATTAAAAAGCAGTATTCAGTTTGAAAATCTCTGTTGTGCGTGAACAACAGATATGCACCAATTTGTGATATTAATTAGGATTCTTTTTTTTTGTAAAAAAAAACCATATTGTTAACCATATCGAGTTAAAAGTTGTTGATTCTCGTGTGGCCAAATTTAAACTTGTATTTTTTTTCGTTTCTTTATATTTGATCCATTGGACATGTTAATTTATTAATTTTAAAAGTTTTTGTTGTAAAATTGAAGCTAGTTTTTTGACGACTAGTAAAAGTTGATGATTTTTATGTTTGTTTGTTGTAGTATGCATTTTATTATATACAGCGCACTCTCTACTCCCAAACATTTTCATATTGCATAAGATAAATTTGTTTATTCCAACGTAAATTTTACAAAAAAATAAGTTAAGATCACTCCATACCCCGAAAACACCCGGAACTTTTCTCAACAAACATTTCAATCTTAACTAGAACAAACAATAAAAACGGTAACAATGAAGATAAAGATATTGAAAGCAAACAAAACAGAAAATTAACAACAAGAACAAATAACAAATTTTGTATTCAGTTAAACCAATGATTGATTTTTAGTCCTCTTCGTTCCTTTCATAAAAAACCAGACGGTCCACTATTCTTGGAAGTCTTGTTTGCAGATACATTCCTAGAGAATCAACAAATCGTCTTGTTGCTAGTTCTAGAGAAGATGGAGAAGACTGAAATCGTTGATTGAAAAAAGTACTGGATGTAGGGAGTGGGGGTCTACCAACAGGTACAAAATTTCCTTGAGCTCCAGGATTAACCTATTGAAAAAAATACAATATGTTAGCACGTTGAATAATAAGTTTGTTTGAATATTAGGGATGAATTGGCCTTCGTTACCGACTACTCCTCCAAATCCTCCCTGACCAAGACCTCCGTATGGGCTGCAGAAATGTTTGAAAATATAAACTCTTTATTAATCATACATTTAAATATTGAAAAAGAAAGGATCATTTGAAGAAAACAGATTCTAAAAAAGTGACAGAGACCAAGAGAAAAGACATGATTGATGATTTGAAAGTACAGACTGAGAAGACGTGCATTTTCCAATTTTTATCATGAACACACATTCAACATTATATGTACAAATTATCCTGGAATATACAACACAAGCTTGGCATTTGTTTTGTGGAAAACAGTAAGACTCCCTTAACTTAAAACAGTGAAATAAGTGTTTCAAAAGTGAAAATTAATTTGAAATGACAAAGTTAACATGCTTGTGGAAAAAATACCAAACCTTTACAGGATTCCACATTCAATACTTACGTAAGGTAATTTTGCAGTAGTCCTACTTGCACATTTTGATTTGTCCTTTTGTTAAGCCTTTCCAAAGTTTTGATTAATTTTCGTCTTATTCTCTCACTACGACTATCTCCACTAAATAATTTTTGGTTTATTAAACTTGGTTAGTGAATAATTAGTTAATTTTAAAATGATGATGTAAAATTTTCAAAATCTTGGAACTTGAATGAATCCAATTTCGCATCAAGCACGCTTCTCATTCTGACTAAAACAAATCAATGAATACAGTTTCTAAACTTTGAAGGCTAACTTACGAGTACAAACCACCCCCATAAAGACCTCCACCAAGTCCACCAACTCCTCCTAGCGGATAACCTCCAAGTCCACCTCCAATTCCTCCTAGACCTCCAAGTCCAGCAGCCCCTAAATAACCTCCTTGAAGTCCTCCACCTCCAAGTGGATATCCTCCTAATCCACCTCCTAGACCTCCTAATCCACCCCCTAGACCACCTAATCCACCTCCTAGACCTCCAAGACCACCCAATCCACCAATTCCACCTAGACCTCCTAAGCCACCCAATCCACCAAGACCTCCCAGCCCACCTCCACCAAAGCCACCACCACCATAACCTCCATAGCCGCCGCCTAAACCCCCTAATCCTCCAGCAGCTCCGTAGTAGCCACCAGTTCCAAGGCCACCTTGGGTATTTAGTTGATTCACACCATATGCAGTCCCAATGCTACCAAGTCCATAGGAATATGGATTGTAAGAACCAATTCCGGCAAGAGGAGACGTAAAAACGTTAAGACCAATAGTTCCGTCCGGTTTTACATTCCCCTGCCTTTTCGAAGCTACTGCTGGCTCTGGTTCATTATCAGGAGTGGAATATAGCTGAGGTCCTGGAATTGGAGTGGACAAAGTTGGGATTACCAGCAATGTGGCACCCATTATCTAGCAAGAAATATATCATTTCTGAGGAGTTTCGTATAAAAATACAATGTGTCCTATTAAAACTTCCAACTCTCAACTTACCAATGCTACCATATTCAACATTTTGACGATTTTAATTTTGTTTTGCAGGTAGCCACTTAAACTGAAACATATAAGACGAACTTATGGACAAGAATGAAGGGAAATGAAGTAACATCTCGGGTTTTATTCCCTTTTAACCTTTTCGTTATAAGCACGTCAACATACGTTGCACCTAAATTAACACTAATTAGCAAAAAAGACTAATAACTTTGAACCAGGTTTAAGAAGAAATGAATGGGTTAATTCATGAATATAAATTTAGGATAAACACGATAGTGTTGAGCATGCTGTACTGAATGCAGTCCATTTTGAGGAAGAACGTGCGTAGTTTGTACCTTGTCGTTTGAGATAACTTTTTAGCGGAATTACGTGAAGTTCAACCCTACTTCCATCAGACATTGAACTTTTTGCTGCGTTTATCGTTAAATTTTATTTGGTATTTAACTTAAAACTTTGTGAAGTACCCTTCAGCGCCATCGTCTGTTTTAATATTTTCAGTGTCTTAATTCTTTTTTTCTTTTTTTACTTTAGTAAAAGGTGAGTTTGGCAGGAATAAATTAAAACGCAGGGGAGTTTGAAACCAACCTTCAGGCACCATAAAGTGGGAGGTACGCTATTGCTTTGATGATTCATTCATGGATTACCTTACCTTCTTCTCAAGCGAAAAAAAATATTGTATGCCAAAATTCCTTGTTGCACTGGAAGTTTATGAAAGTACTTTTGTGCAAACTCAAGAGATTCCAAGTTTACGGATTTAATTTTGTATGGATGGATGCAGTGTAAAACTGAAGGCTTAAAAAAGAAACCAGTGCCAGTGGTAATCGTATTCACATCTCGTAATTTTCGCTATTAAAACACGCACGTGCAGGTTATAAATGGTTATGTGACTCTCGGCCAAATGCAGAAAGGATCAACCTTTTTTAAATGCGAACATCAACCTTCAAGACATGATGAACTCATGTTTATTTGAAATTGAGAAAAAAATGAATCGAGTAAAAAATAACAGAAAAAGTAGTGATTAGGTACATTTCGTTTAATTCGAATAAGAATGAGTATAATGAAGTATTCACATTTTACATGATAGGAAATAAATGTCCCGCTAGCCTTTTAACGTTTCTTGAGTGTAATTAAAGCACGGAATGTACCTTTAGACACTTGCCTGAAAAACTTCAATACTGTCAATCTTTTAATTACAAATGTTGTATTCCAATTTAACAAAATTGGTCTACATGACTTTCTGAATTTTGACATTATTTTAGCTTCTTCCTTGGAACCCCATTTATGAATCTTCCAAGAGTGAAATGTTTTGCGACTACTGTTGTACAGGAAGCCCCCAATGCTCAGGAAGAATGTCCAAAACAAAGACGCCATGAAGGACCACATTGATAAAGTTAATATCGAGATGGGTTTGAGTTCGTTGTATTGCCTAATAAGTGTAAAATTTCCAAATATTACCATCTTTACAACTACCACATGAATGGGTACGAGCATATAACCAAAAATCCACATTCCAAAATCTTGCATGATTTGGAAAGCACGGTAGTTAAGCTGTAATTTACTGAATTCCCTAAATTCATCAATTGTTCTGTGCTTCTTGATATCCAACCGGAACTCGGTCATTACTAAAGAGAATATTTGAATTCCATAAATAAATATAATAACAATAAAAAATCCTACATTTATATAAATCACAAGAACAGTGTGCATTTGGCAGATTAGAATAGCGAAATTAAAAACAAAATAATTTGTTTTGAAAACGTTGCCCCAAAACATTGGAGCATCGGGAAATAATAGAATTGTAGCTATAACTGCTGCAGCAGTGAAAACCATTCCGCCAATTATAATTACACATCCCAAATCAATAATAATTCCAAGTTTGCTCGTATTTCGGTCTATGTTTGGTTGATAGAGATCTAAAAACGTGAAAATGACGTGTCAGGTTTAAAAGTCACGATTATCCTAAAAAGTATTTAAGTTTATAAATACCATCCATGTGATGAAGAAAGCGTATGTAACTATTTATTGCTGAAACAACATCTTCCGCAAAATACAACAAACAGGAGCCTGTTAATAACGGGAGACAGGTTGCTGCTCCGAATGCATATGTCAAATTAAAACTATCAATTTCGCCACTTCGCCTAAATCTTATCGATTGCAGGACAAAGAACATTTCCCACAGGATAACAAACATGTAGTTATACAGTAACCGTTTCTTTGCAGAAGCACAGAATAAAAATTGGCGTCGTGAATGATCCCAACCAAATGGCACTGCGCCGAGAAACATACATGCTGGTGTAAATTTGCTAACTAGAAAGTAAAATCTGTCACTAAACATTATACGTTGTATATGAATTAAATACTAAAACTGCAAATCCAAAAGTACTTAACTTTAGCATAAAAAGACACGAATTTGATTTGGTTTTCGACGTGTCTCGCCTGCTTGGATTATGAACTTTCTAACAGCAGTATTGGAATTTTTCAGGGATTTAGTATAAAGTTATCTATTGAAGGATAACAGAAGGATATTGAAAATTATCCGACAAATGATTTCGAGTTAACCACTAAACTATTTTTCAAGTAAACTTATGTCATTTAAAGCAATTTAATATCAAACTTAGTTATGGTTTACAACCTAATGTGTTACAAAATCAGCTATCAATATCGTTTCGAACTATATACTTGCGCCTTGGTTCAAAGTACAAACCCAGCACTTAAATTTAAATTACTGGTAAATTAATTTCCAAGGCTAGCATTTTTATGATATCATGCAATATTAAAATTGTATCCACTACTTTCAGATTTCCGCCTTATTATAAATTTATAAGGAAATTAATAGGGACCAAATAATATTTCACTTTTTAGCACAAATTTGTATTGATCGAATACAGGGAGCTGGATTTTTTTAGTCGAACATTTTTTATTTGTCAAGCTTCTATGCAGACTCTATTATATAATCGAATACACATAAGTCCTAGTGAACGTTTTGTATTCGGCCACTAACCATTGATTTTATACGAGACGTTTTTATGACGAGAAAACATTGGATTGTTTAGTGGAAACATTTATAACGCCGTGGTTTAAATTTCTGACAGCAAACTATTTTTATTCAATAGTATGTTTGCATAAAAGATAACCTTCTGCAGATACCTGCTAATTTTGTAATTTTTATTTATATTGTACAAAATAAATCATCTTCAGTTAAAAGTAAGGGGGATGATGAAAGATGCTTATTTAAGGCCAAAGTTGAAAGTATAAAAATTTAAGATTTATTCATTTTTCAAAAGTTGCATTATTTTAAGTGCTTACCACAACTATGATATATGTATAATGAATTTTAAAATCCAAACTCATCGGGCATTCCTAAATCCTATGGACTCCTACTTCCCCCAACTCATTCCGATTTTTTTTAAAGAATGTCGACTAAATCCATTTTTTATTCGAATTTTTACTACACCAATGTAATGGATATATAATGTTTTATTAAGGTCAACTAAAATTCAAAAAACAAGCTTTTAAGAGCTCAAAACTCACGCATATATTATATCGATTCGTACAATAATTGCCCCATCAAGTCGTGATAAATCTAAATCGACTTTCCCCAATTTAATGTGTGCGTTTAAATTGACGTATACAAGTTTACGGATATAAGTACATATACCCTATATATTTTTTGCGATTTAATCTAAACATTCGATATACTTCAATGAGTCCATACATTTACCGAAAACTTTGTACTAAATATTACTTATAGGTTACAGTAAACTCCATAACGATGATGATGGATGACTAAAATTAAACGGGCGTTCCGTTTTGAATTCATGAAGTTTTTTTTTACGACAAAACAGTATTTATAGGCTAACCGAAATCACTAACCGGTCATTGTGATTACAAAAAGTATGAGAACAAGTAGTTGAATAGCTGAAAGTTTTTTTTAATCATTTTTTTGCTTATGTACATATATTTCGAGTGTTATTTATATTCACCCGTGTCAAAATGTGTAGTACATTTTAATCGGAATGTTGACCTTTTGACTTACCCATAGTATTTCTGCTGTAATAATGCATGAATCTTCTATTAATTCCATTTTTTGTATTCTTATTTAGTGTACACATGCATAAAATGTGTACGTACAAAAGAAATATAAAATTTAGATTTAATGATGGTCTAAGTCAAAGGAATCACAAATTGGACAGAAAATCCAAAGTTACATAGCTACAACTAGGTTGTTTTGCAAAACAGCATAATTGCTTGAAGTTTAGAGTAAGCTGGAGCTCGTTAAATTACTGATTTGAACTTTTAGTTCTCTCTCTCTCAATTGTGTTATATAAAACCAACTGCACAAAACAAACTAATGCTGCACAATATATGTACCATTTTATTTTCACCATAAAAATATTTGTTTGCAGTACTTTTACAATCCTCTTTTTAATTCATTTCAAACAAGACTTGTAATTAGATTTTTTAAATTGAAATTGCATGGAACTTTTTTTATTCGAAATAATAACAATTGAAATGTTAGTAATTAATTATATATTTCGCATTTAGTACTAATATTCAATACTGCATTTTTGTCCCATCATTATATTTTAATAAGAGGCAATTTTTACAATTTTACATACATGTTCATATTTACATAATACATTCAGACATGCGTGTCAATTTAGAACTTCATATGTTTGCTTTCGTTATTGTCCACAAACGAGAACAAAGTGTTAAAACAAGAGTTTTAAAAAATGTCTCAAAAGATTTACTAATACAATGTGAACATTCGTGTTGTTTTGTTTCAAAACCTTCAATTATCATAACATACCACATAAATTGCTATTACTGAACTCATGTTTTAAAAATTCGATCATTTTTTGTTACTCAAAATCCTTCAATCTAAACCATATCATTTCACACATGCTTGCTTTCTACTCTAACGCTAACCAATACATTTAAGGGTTTCATTAATACTCCACTATTTATATACAATATACGACGACTCGTTTGTCTGTCAGTTTTAATGTAATGCATTTTTACTATGCATTTGAGAATCCGAGGTTCTCCAGTAACCACATGGTTTCAATAGAACAGTAAATTTATTTAACGTAAATCCCAAAAAGATTCATAAATATTTATGTAATACGTATGTAGGTACAACATATTGCATAACATATACATCCCAGCACTACATATTTATAACGGTTAAATTTCAATTAGTGTATGCGTGAATGTTGCATATTGTCTGCAATTGTTCTATGGTATTCTATTAATTTGGTTTAATTTGACCAAATCCTTTTCTGTTTATGAAATCGATTCTGTACACTGTAATTTTCAATTATGTGTTCTCATTAAATCCGACTACGCAAATGTTTGGCAACCATTTGACACAATCTTTCAAATTACCATGTGTCGATGGATTACAGAATTCTTGCACTGCGACCGCGTAGATGCCAAGCCAAGTAGGTGTTCACCTATCTTCAATTGTCATAGTATTCAACGCATTTTCTTTCCTGCTACGCTAGTTGATAAAATAAATGCTTACAGTGAGTTCTCTGTTTTTCCTACTTACTACCTCCTCTTCATTGTTGAAATCTAGTATGGCATTTTCATCGAACCCATTACCTTTGTGTCCTCGTTAAAATACTAATTTCTTTCACTTTACATAGGGGAATGCCCAGGCACAACAATTCAAAACTATTAATCGATACATAACTACAATGTAATTTAGTAATGAATGAATTCCTGTGCACAAATTAATATTTTTAAAACTGAACAGGAACATTATTTCTACAAATTTCAGCATCATAAAAAATGAATAAAATTAGTTCTCAATGAAGCGCAGTATGTATATCTAAAATGTAAAAATTTACAGTTTATGGTTTATGTTAGCCTCTCGAACCACTTTATCTTATAAACATTAAATGACTTTGTGTGGTGATCCTTGCACTTGACAATTACTGAATGGTGATGTTCGCGTATTCTTGTTGAGATTCATCGGACTCCTTGTATCTTTCGTGCAAATAAATGAGATGCATGAAAGCTGTTGTTGCCTGTTGCTATTCTTCGCTTTCTCACTTGGAGGATGGAATTCTTACATTCAAATAATGCTGCAGTGTCAGACAGTGTTATGTATCGCAAATATTTAATAGTTATGCCATTTTCGTACGTTTCGTCTGCAACGCCGTCCATTCAACCACCAAAAAAATCCGCTTGAAAAACCTTCGAAATGGTTCAGAGTTCAAATTATGTTGGGGTTAATGCTTAAAATATTATTGCTTTTGTATCACTGTCGTTTCTACGGGGTAAAATATGTAATGTTAAAATAAATATTATAACCATAGGTGACCTTTCATTCACTTGCAAGTTCGGCATAAGTCTTAAATGAATTCTCAGATAATCATTGACCATGCAAGAGCACGGAATCAACCAGAGCAAATAAATAAGAAAATATGATTTCCAATTTTGCAAACCAAAATTTGCGGGGTACTTTCTTAATTGGTTACTACCAACTAGTTATTATTATGTTTAATTTAAATTTTTATTTTGTGAATACATACTAATGTGAGCTTATAATGTGGTTTTGTGCATAAAAAAGGAAGTGCAGGAAGACAGAAAAAGAATGCACGTATGAATTTTAAAGCCAAGCCCATTTTTGTCAAATATAATGTCAAAACTTTTCCTTTAATGTTCTGATCAATACGAAGATGATGCAGGTATAACAAAAATAAACATGCAAATCGTACGCATTTCCTGTATGCAATTTATACGATACATGATAATGAATGAGTAAAGCGCTATTTGTACACCCATCAATGTGCTGTGCCTGTAACAGTCATTTTCATTTCTCCTGTTTTTGGTGAAGATCATTTAGCAGATTCGGCATAAAATTGAGTGAAAAAATCGAGAGAACCGCCATTATAAAATATAGAATAATGAGGATGATGACAATATAATCATTGTGTGACTCATTGTAATTGCACTACATTGGGTATTGTTTAAGATATTATAAAAGGGCATCTACATACAGATATATATATCATCATCACGCATGACAACAAAGTAATGACATTAATGATCATTTTACTTTCGCTCAATATATTATGGGAACCTCGATGTAACTTGGTTAGCTTAATTCATTTAACCATATCGCTGATAAATAGTTATAATTTCAGCAAAAGTATTGCACAAGTTACAAAAATTTATTCAGCCAGCCAAGTATTACGTAATGAAAGCCACACTATTATCCCCCGCAATGATCATACCTCAGTTCTGATCAGACATGAGTTGTAGTTCTACTGGAATTGTATTGATGACATGCGATGAAAAACGATGCTGATTGTGTGAATCAAGTTTGCTCACTATTCATATTCTCCTATCCTGTAATTAAATTACATCGAAAAATAGGACATCATCATTAGGTATACATATAAATTACTTGAATGTTGCATAGTTGCATCACGTTGACAAATTTCTTCTCATCATTGCTAGAATCAGAATCATCCCTATTAACCCGTCCTAATATTATCCTCACATTAGAACGCTGAAGTGCAAAATTCCTTAAAAGATGTTCGAATTGAAACAATAGAGTTCGTTTTGTACTAATAAATTCTAATTGGCCGCGTGTCCCAAAGTTCTAAATGACTTATAATAATTTATATACTATTTGCATCAATTTCAATCAATTGTTAAGACAAATGATGTATACGGAGTGTGTAATAATAATTGGATAATAGTATATAAACAACATTAAATTACCGGCCTACACGCAACTTAACAGGGCGACAATGGAAGCTTATTCAGCTTGAAATGCATAACATATATTTATATTCCATTACACATGTCATAAGCTTTGATGAACAGAAGCATTTGAAATCATAAAAAAAGATATGGAGCACGAGATGACAATAGCGTTAGGTCACGCGTTTGGCTTTTGTTTCTTGTCGGCACTAAAATATATGAAAAAGGGTCAAACGATATCTAGCACAAATAAAAAATAGCAAAAATAGCAATAATATTATGCATCTAAAATTAAGAGTTGTTTCATGCTCTAACCGTTCATGTGAAGCCGTTGATCGTTTTTTACATAAGTTTTGTATGCGTAACATCATTTTTTTTGCACACGATGATGATGGTGGACACATTCACACTCGCAGGCAGAGGTAGAGCTATAAAAATGAATCTAGAAAACTTCCTTCCCACAACATAATCATCCTACTCAACCCAACAATTGACAGCTCAGTAACACTTTTGTTTTACGTGCGTACCTGTGATATGATGATGTGTGATGACAAAATCAAGTAAAGTTGTTCTTTACTCGTTCAAACCAAACAATCAACATCGTAATCGTCAACCGCATTCGCCAGCAAGTCTCGCAGTGCAGCAAGTAATCGAGGTACCTAAATGAGATGTACACAAAATCAAAAGAATTGACAATAATTATGATGACATGACCTGCAATACTGCAAAAAACGTTATTTTTTGAAATTTCACGTATTGTTTGAGTTCTTTTGTTATGATTTTTTGAGGGAGTATTGAGTATACCAACAAAACTGTATAAACGAAACTAGATCACTGAAAATTTAAGACAAAGTATGTAGTTGGAGTTTAAAAACATAATTAATCAAAACTACTATGAGTATTATGACAGGTTTAATTACGAACTTAAGTCCCAGAAAATTACAGAATTATTTAACGTGCAAGTCTGAAGAAACTTGCTGTATGTAATCATTAGCATGTCAAACTTCACGTGCTAGTGTCATTGTCATAAACTAAACTATCGCTATAGTAATAAGAACAGAGCTATTAAATGAAAATGTGTGAGTACTTAACCAAACTGGTGCACGCCAATAAAGATAGGATTCAAAGAGGATTTACATTACTTTTAAATGGCCATCGAGCACATCTGCACATATAATTTAGTTGATATAATTCAATTAGAGCCAGATATGATATATGATAGTAAAAGTTATGAGTTGATTAGTTTAATTAGACCTTACGGCTGTTGTGTCATCTAAACCTGCAATTAAATGTTACATGCGAAGTTCAGACACGTTTAAGATCGTGTTTCATTTACCGATATGCATTTTTTATTTTGTAAAATGTTTTTTTTATCAGTTAATGTAATGTTCTAGTTTCTATTAACTTGTATGGTAATAAAAAAGGCAAGTTATTTGATTTTCAGGTTCATTTCTTAGCTTCCATGTGCCCGTTTTGTGAACAAGGAGAGTTGTTGCCACGACGACGAAGGTGCAAATTTAGATGTCATGGAAATTTTCCTGTGCTCTCAAATAGAGCGCTTTTCTAAAATTAACCTTTTCCTTTGTTCTCGGTATTCTGATGCTATTTAACTGAAACATTATTCTCTGTATGCTGCCTGCTTGTTAAAGGTCTGCATCAAACAATTATGTAGAAATTTCAAAAACGGGAAATGAACGAAATATATAATAGTGTTCAGAACGTTGCTTTTTACGACTAACAGATTGCCACCTCCAACCTCTAACCTTTTAACCTCTTATTCAGTTTTTATGTAAAACAATTATATAACAACAACCCGTATTAAGTTTTCAAATTACGTCCCATTATTCTCTCATTTAAATTTTATGTACTCTTAATTGCACCCACTTTCTTAAATCATATAATGCAATTAACTTATGATTTGAATTATCATCGCTTACTTGCTTACAAACGGGATGTATTATAACCTGTGTAACACTTACCATTCATTGCAAAAAATAGGTGGAGCAAATGAAGCGGAAACACCACCTGTTACTCCAAGCAATCAGCCCAAGTAGTAGACAAGCATACATCAAATCAATACAATAAGAGGCAGTAGTATGTAAGCAACTTGTAATTTCATTAATTTTCATCTTCCTACTTCTTTCAAACAGAATTATGCGCATTATCTCTATCACTTTTCGCCTTCTTTTTTTATACAAAAATCTAACGAAGGAGTACTACACTCCGCTACGCATTATAGCATCCTCCACTTTTGTGCTCCTACATTCCAAATCCTAATTATTTTTTTCTAAAACTTAATCGTCTCAAACTATTTTATCTGTTACAAAATCATCTTGTAACAGTTTTTGTGATATAATGATGATGATGGGCAAATATAATCTCTTAAATGGGCTTTAGTTGTAAATAGCTAGTTTTTTACCTTTTGGGAAAAACGCTTGCATATTTTTTTAGGTGCAACTTCAAAACTTCAATTTTGTGACCTATTGTTTATTAATTGTCTTCGGTAACCGGCTTGACGAGATCAACAACAGTAGCAAATTGGCAAGTATACCAACGCCATAATTTCTTGCATGCATACGTCCAGTGTATTGCATGCCAAAGGCGAATCAATTTCAAACCTACTAAGTTTGCCCACTAAAAAATACATGACTACATAAGAATTTGCATCAATCAAACGAACGGATGAATGAATGAGTTGAAACAATGAGGATGAGGAATTAAAGAACATAGATATTAGCTAAAAATAGTGAACATTGTAAGGTAGGCGTAAAATATGCAAAATGAAATAGGGAAAATTTACGCAATATTTTCAACCGGCTTATTTGCATTTGCACTAGTTTCAAAATAGCTCTTCTATTAAGTCCCTAGCTAGAAGACAAAGTGGTAATCATCGTTTGAGGAAAGGAATTGACATGACATATCGTCCTATTATTTCATCAGCTCTATAATACACAATAAGCATATATTTTATTAGAAACCCAATTGTGTTTAGTGCTACTAGCATATGTCAAACCAGTACCATTTACTTCTAGCATTTTTTTTACTAAATCAATAGAAAAATGTTACATTACGTTACGGTGCGGTGGTGGTGACGTTAGCTTCGTGCGATGATATAACAGCATCATTATCATCATCAACTTGGTCAAAATGTATGAATACCAAATAGCAGCAAAGAGGCTAAGTATCATCGCCATCATCATCATCATGCAGACAAAAAGATAGGAGCGATGGATAATTTTAATTGTAACTATGTATATGAGTACCGGAAGTACGAGCAAAGGAGTGCACATTGCCACAACTGTTTGATGTTGATAGAAGTGATGATGATGATGATAGCGATGATGATCTTCGAAGTTGAGAAGATGATCAAAATGCTACAGAAGTAAGTGGTCCGTGACTACACTGACCAGGCAGACCATTGCGTTAAACAAATGAGGCAAAAAGTACTTTGAGGGCATCCCTTCAGTCGCACGCAAGATAACTTCCCAGACAGGAAAAAAACGTCAATAAATATACATGTGCTTGAAACGCAACTTGTTTCATTTCTTGTTATACAACATAAAATATAGCCTATTCATACATTATTTACATCTACATCAAGTACTTACTTTTGTTACATCATATCAGCATGTCATCCATGTATATGTATATTCAGGCATAACGACGTTTTTAAACAGTTGCTGCAGTCTTCATGATTTTTTTGCACTTAAACGGATCATCATGATATGATATGATAGAATAATTATAGCACAATAGTTTGTCTTTTGAAAGGATATTATTACTGCAGAGATTGCATATATAGTTATGAGGAGCTGAAGGAGTGTAGGTACTCAATTAATACATGAGTATTCATTTGAAAAACACTACCGGCTAAAGCGTTAAGGATTGGTCGCGTTCAACTGTAGCACAATGTGAGGGATGCGTCAGTGACCAAGGGCAGGTTACTTTTGCTTTCCTTATGTGCAATATGCTAACATTTCTTCCCTTTTTGCAAACTTGCATTATTGACAAGATCCCGCGTATATCCCGTAATGCCAATGAATGAGTATGACCATTTATTACGTAAAACATTTTTACCACAAGTTTTGCACCTAGATAGGTATGTAGTATCATCATAATTTTAAAGTATGAAATATAGAACATTATATCAATACATTGACATTATCGTTAACTTGTACAAGATGTGCAGCCGTCGATGCAAAAGAACTTCCCCCCTTTTAATGCAGCCTTTGTTCACTTTGAATGAAAATTCGTGTTTGAAACTTACATATTGTATAATAAAAAGACACAATATTAAACAAGTAAAGTTGTAAAATTGTATCACTTAAAACTTTTGTGCAAACGTACCAAAATCTCATCGAACTATATAAGCCGTCAGAGGGATTCTTATCAATTCATTCTGCTCATCGGCTTTGTGTCATTTGCATCAAAAGGATTCAAGCTTCAAGGTAGTGTAAACGGAAAACGAAGTTGTCAGTTTTCAAAATTTGTTTTTGAGAAGTGATCTTCTCGAAATAAAATTTTAAGGAGACACATAAGTGGGAACTAAAGGAAAAAAAGCCACAATGGTTGCCAAAGCCTTGGTAAGAAGCAATAAGTCAAAACTACCATCAAATTATAAAGATCTGCTCTACTAGTATAACTACTACAGACAAAAATTTCAAAAATAATAATTCCACACTTCATTAATTCTGAAAGCAAGAAAAAAAATGGAATGGTTTATTTCATTAAAACTCACAGTATATAAGATATACACATATCATATTTTACTTTTGATTTGTTTTGAACAAAAAGTGACATCTTGCTTTCTTTCCTTTTGATTGAAGCTTGAGTGACACCAGTTACAATTTTTATAAGAATTCTTCTAAGTGATTAATTATTTGCTCCAAAGTGAACTTCAAAAATTTTATGTGTGCTTTCGTTTTTCTGTGTATCACAAATGGAATTTAAATAAATTGCCAAGTTTCGAATTAAGAACACAAATAAAATTGGTAAAAAAATATTGTAAAGGTTAGTCGTATCTACATTTGTGCATCTTTATTGCTTTGGCAGGTCCTGGCCGCTGCCGTGCTAGCCGTCGCCACCGCTTTACCCTCTCCCGGAGAAGATGTGCAGATAGTTGAGGCTTCACCATTGAATTATGCTGCCGCCCAACAACTAGTATATCCAGTAGCTGTAGAACCTTCAACCATAGCTCAATCTCGCAGTGGAGACCTCCTCGCCTTGGGAAGTGGTTGGGGATCCAAGCCGCTGATCTCCGTTGGATGGGCTCCAGCTCAACAACAAAGCAGCGGATGGGGATGGGCTCCAAAGGTCAAGTATCTCAAGTTCTCCATCCCAATCCCAGTTCTTCCCAGAATTAAGTTTGGAGTCAAGGGAGGTCTCAGACTTCACGCTTCCATTCAACAGCCCAAGGGCTGGGGATGGAGCCGTTAAGACTTAACCCTTTCAATAGACTTTAAAAATTTATTAGTTAGCATCCATAAAACAGCGAATTTATTTTTGTATCTAAGTCCCTCCTTCCAGAAAGGTAATGAAAGGCTTTTTTGAATGAATGTGTGTCAGGTCAGATAGTGTGTGTGCGTGTGTGACTGAAGTTGTATGAATGATTGCATGAAAGTATTTTTTCGTATCGAAAACAAGCGCTTTTTGTTATGCTTATTCTGTTAAATCATGTTTAAAGAAGAAGAAAAAATATCGTTGTAATTTTTACTCTTTTTGTGTTTTGTAAGTATGTATTTTGTTACGATTGTGCTCAAATAATGTCAAATGATGTCTCATCTTCCCGAGCAGAAGTGCTCAATATTATGATGCTTAAAAAAAGTACGTAGTCGAGAGAGAGGTTGTTTTATAAAATGTCAAAGTAAGTTCAGTCTAAAGTCCCTCCAACGGAACCTATCGCAAGGCCAAATGTCATTTTTAAACAAATGAAAAAGTAATTATTACCCAAAACATTGAAAATTGTACAAACCCTTCGATACTACAAAAACTAATAAAAATTAAATTGTTTTTCTACAAATGACCCTTCAAGTGTGTAACACTTGACTTTTGCATAAAAGGGCAATATCACTCGCATAATTACATATTTTTCAATCATTCATAGAAATCTGGATAATTTTATGCAAGAGAAATTCGTCAAAGGATGATCAATGATCAATATGCAGCTTCCTTCCTTGTTTCTTATATAATATTTTTTTCTTGTTTGTTTGTTTGTTTATGCGTTCATTTGGTGCGTATTTATTTGTACGCGTGTATAATTATGTATACACACGCTTTTTTATATTTTGATCTTCACACACACACATAGTGCACTATGCCATATTGTATTGTGGCTGTGGCGTATGTTGTTTTGCTAATCTTGATTCTGAGAGAGAAACTGGTTTACTAATCGAAGTGGGAAAATAAATTGAATCATTAAATTAAAACAACATATTTTCTTTCCACTTTATTTACTACTTTTCAATTTAAAATAAATAGTGGGTTGGTTATGCAGCTGGCGGTTGCTATTGCTGAACTATATATGCACAAACATAATGTATCTCGAGAAACCTGATTTTTTTCCTGAAAATAAACTGCGCGCATCAACAATGGCGATAACAATCGTTTTTTTAAATTTAAGTAAATGCTGTATGGCTCAGGGCTTGGCATGTACAGCGCATTAAATGTAATAGCGAATATCGTCATCATCATCATCATAAATTGCAAGTCACTGTGGCTTAGATGCAGGTTATCATACTAACAAACTGTGAAGACCATGTACCTCTGTGGTTTACCTGTATTATTATCATTACTGATACCGAATTACATGTCTGTGGCACTTGCTACGAATGCATTTCATGGATAATCAAAATTTAAAATATAGGTTGTTTTAAATGGTTTACGTAAATAAGTAGTGAAAATATATATTTTTGTCTAGAATGTAGAACGTTTTAAAAATAGTGAGATGTTGCTTCCAAATTGAAACCATCGATATCGAATAATATTATGTAGAATATTAATAAATTGATAATTCATTCAAAAGCGTTGCATTTTGTAAATTAATGGGTTCATATGTATGTGTGGAGAGGAAGCATTAAAATAAATGCCAACGCCAACATGACAACACGTTTGTGTATGGCAAAGTAAATTGTTACGTCTCTCCAGTTATTTTGATAATTAAATACAAACACATTTAGTTACTATGGCGGCAATGGTCCATGATTCTAAAAAGGTTCAAAATCATTACAGCAAAGGTGAACTTAAAGCTTAAGTCGATCAATTGGACATGCTAAAAATAAAAAGATCATCGTGCGGAAAGACACTAATGATTGCGATAAAAATGTATAGCAAAACTTTCGCTACTTAACAACGCGACATTACATCACCACCTCCACTGCACTGCAAATCTGTTTGTTGTGATATTGTTAATTTTTACGATAATGTTAAGCCATTTGATAAAACAATGTACAGTGATTATATCCAATAAAAGTTGTGTTTCATAACAATCATTGACAAGAGTGCATGAACTAAATATTTTTTTATGTAATATAAAAATATACATATATTTCGGCTATATAGTATCATTGATTCATTGTAAAAATGTAACATATATATTTTTTGTGTGCGGAAGCTGCATGTAGGATACAACCACACAAGTTCTCGTGTTGGGCTACGCTACAAATACGTTATCTTTTTACATAAAAATTGTTCTTTTGCAAGTGAAAGGGAATTTTGCTCAAATTAATAAGAAAAAAGGAACCGAAAAAACTTGTTTGGTCAGGTTGGTCATCAAGATTTTCGTCGTTCTCATCTCATCCTGATGATATGTGTGCATGAAAGGAATGGTATTTGTGATGTTTAATCTTATAGCCAATGTAGTAACGCACACAAAGGAGACAGGAAGGAAGGAAGGAAGTTTGCAAATTTGACAAATGAGCAGAATATATCTACGAATTTTTTAGAACATACAAAATACAAACCACATCACATCACCTGCAAATAGCGGCAGTGGTCACGACATGCACTTCCTCTCCTTTTCACAGTTCTCTTGGCCAAAATGTAAACATTTGTATGTAAATGACGAGACTCCATTATATTTATATTGCCTGAAATATGTAAATTTCCTGGCAGACAATGTTCATACAAGAATCTGCTATGTTATGAGCTGTCAACTGTAATTTAAGACGTAAAATTCAAATTTCCATATACATTTTTGTACAAAAATCTCGTGGGTGATGGTCATTATTATGTTGACATTACATTAATCTGCTGAAATAAACCAGAAGCAAGGCAAAAAAATGTCACAGAATACATGTCAACTAATTCAATCCCAACAATTTTGTCAACTTATCAAAATTACATAATGAGTACAACGAACTGCACTAGTATGCTTTCGAGCTACATACATGATCCTGCTGCAATGGAGCATATAACTATATTATATAAATGTTTATTCGCTTCTCACTAAATGTTATTTAATCTCTTACTTGACTTTACTTGCAAGTTAACATTTTAAAACTTGAATATGCACTCTGCACAGTGCAACTATATCTTGCGTCTTACATCATTCTATGTTATCGAGATCATTCAAGTTGCTAAAAGGAACCATCGAATTTTTTTTCGAATGTGATGTTGAAGGGAAAGGGTTATTGGCACTCATCAGGTGCACCCTAATTTTTTCTCCACCTCGCCACCCTTGCTTTGCCTTGTGGTCAAGTTTTTGTCGTTGATTTCTTGTGTCTTTAATAAACTGTTCGCGCCATCAAAGAGCATTAAGCTAAATATTATATAACGAATGTGGTTGTCAGCATAGATTTAATATGCTTGATATAAACAACGGGGTCTCTATAAAAACAAAGTGATGTATGTTTCCTTCCATCATCACTATCACACACACATGCAAGAATTAAATGTAGGAAGCCTTTTGGTAGACGATGTGCCATTTCTTCTAGTGCTCTTTGAGGACTTCTTTTCTTGCTCCATTAGTTTACTATTATCTATTCATACTACTATGTAACGAGCTCTGTGTCCTATTTTAAATGTATTCAACTTGTAGGAAAATATATTTAAAAAGTATAAGGAAACAAATTGTGAAATATTGTGTCATAGTTTGAAGAGCGATATCGGGTATTTCCATAAGGTTAACAAAGTATAGAAACTTTGTTGATAAAGTATTATATATTTTTGACAGCAATTGCTTTCATTACATTAAAAATACATATGGGATTAAAAAATCAGTATCAAGTATCCAACTAGTTAACAAATGCAAATAATACTTTTATTTTTAACATAATATTTTTTAGATTGGTACATTACTATTTTGAAACGACGAATAGGAATTAACATTTTGGCGTACCATATTAAAAAAATTACTAAACGAAGGCACTTCAATCGCCGCTTCCTTGGATTCCGAAGGCTCTGCAAATATGGCTCTGGGCAGGGGCTCGGCTCCGAAGTACTTGTTTTTTAGACATGTAATTTTAGATCCTAAACCATGTAATCTTGGTTTGGCCTTTCTATCCACTCCTTTGCCCATTCCCATCGATTTTGAACTAAGATCAAAGTCAATGACTTCTGGACAGTATATATTGCTTCGTGCTGCATAGATCCCTTTTCTGTGAGCATCCCCATCATGGAGATTATTAGCCACGTATTCTAAAATCTTCGTGGATTGACCGTCTGGAGTATGCAAGGAATGCCTGGATTGATGTCTATATGGGCGATGTCCAGTACTACTTGCAACGTTCGATGCACTGGAACTTTCTGAAATAGCTGTTCCATCGTCATTGTTGTCATCGTAGTGACGATGTCTACTGGGCTCCGTATAAGAATGATGATCATAGTCGGAATCGCCATAACCCTTTTCTTCATACACCTCTTGTTTTTTATAGTCACTGATTTCCTCTCGTAGCCGGGGAACGTAATAATGATTTCCACCACTACCATGCTCGCGATCATCTCCTTGATGATCGTCAGAACTTCCACGATGACTGTTTGAAGCTGAGGTTTGTAAGTTGTGCGAAGGTTGGTCATCGTGATCATAAAGAGGTACGTGTTCAACCCTTTAAAATAAAAGCTTGTCCAGTAACAACTTATCAAAACATAACAAATTATTATTTTATTACAATTTCAATCAATTACACAATACTCACGTGTACTTTTTCCTGACTTGAATATACTGCTGGAATGGATATATGGGCACATTCTCTCCCTTATAACCTGCTACATGAACTCCAGAAGGAAATGCCTTTGTTTCTGGAAATCTACACGTATGTAAAGCTAAAAATATTCCTACATTTATATGAATTATGTGAAAAAGGGATATTTTTGAAATATTCTTTACTATTGCCGAGTATAAACACATTTTAGTGGATATGATTTTTTTTCTTAGCCGAATCTCTACTTGTACTCTCGTCGTAATACCGTACGTGACTGGTCGGAATAACGTTCAGTAAACAAAAGAAACCACAGTTAAAATCGGGTCAACATAGTTGATTCAAAAGAGTGACTATGTACCCAGCACACACTAATGAACAAAGGAAGGAAGGAAAGAAACGTAATGTCATGCAGCAACCCATTTTGCTGAAATAAATTCATAGAATGAAGTGGAGGAAGTCGATCTTCCACGTTTCATCACGCGTCCCTCATTTTCGAAACCAAGATACTAAACAAGAACAAATTCCCTAATAGTTGTTATTGTATAAATACATGTAGTATATATATAGCGTACCGAAACGCGTAAAAATTTGAATTGGTCGCATCAATTGAAACATCACTTTGGAAGTAATTTGATTGATCAGCAGAGTTTATTACGAGTGATAAGTACAGCGCGTTTCATCCAACCAACAGCAGCGATATGTTGTAACAATGATTATTTCTTATAAGGAATTTGCATTAGATGATGTTTAAAAAATGAGTAAAGAATAGCTTTAGGTTAAGAAAACTCTTTATACAAGGGTTGAATTGAAGTTTATTCAACCAAGAAAACGATCGACAGTAGAGTTTTAAAAGTAGCACAGTAACAAATGAACATTTGGTACAAATTATTTTTTCATAATATTAGGGATATCACGCTTTGATAACAATAAAATATGAGTATCATTACTAAAATGATGCATTGCATATTACTTGTGACTTACATTAGGATATTTGATGGAAGGGTTTTCCTATGTAAATCCAGACTTTAAATAGATAAAAATCAGGATAAGTTGAAAATTTAGTTTTCACAAAACAGAAATCATGACTGCTACAAACCAACCTTAAAAAATTATTTTTGTAACAATTTTTTTTACAATAGATCTTAGAGATCAAACGACACAAAAACAATCAAACATTTATACAACGTAGTAAAACCAGTTGCAATCAAAGTATTCCATTAAATTACTTATGAGCCATGAAAAATACTTGTCCATCCAGACTGGGTTACTGACGTTTCTACTAAATATTATTTACTCACTATTTTCTTGGGTAAAATCCATTTTGGAAATTTCTGATGATGACCTCAGTACTAAAATTAAAAATGTAACATCGACTTCGAGGACTGTTTTACACTGAAATATGAAATGAGCTGCAAAATGTTCAGTTTTTCCTTGTGGAGCAATTGAACGTTACTACGAGATTTTTATCCGTAGTTCTTACTTCTGACAACATCCGCTTAAGCTAAAATTAAATATCTAACCAAAAAATGTTTAAAATTCGAAATCTAATATTTTGCCCGATTTGACTTTATGATGAACGAAGTCATTGGAATCATGAAGGAAGTGCAACTATTTGGTCATAACTAAAAGCGCTAAACGAAAAAGTTATAGAAACCCGCTGCAATTAAATTGTGTAATTTTCCCTAGTCATATTGAATTCATTGTTGATAAGGAAAATAAGAGTAACAATAATAACTCAATTACATAAAACAAAATCTAATATCTTATTCGATTGCGACCTAGTCCGTTTTTATTCTTGAAAATGGTACTATTAAGTGTTTCTGCTAAATAATTAAAATTACAATTAAAGTAATTGAAATGCTTTAAATTGTATCAGTGTAACATTTTACAGCTTCTTTTAAGGACTATGGAATATATGTATTTATAGTATGTTAATTGATCATGATAATTTTAAAATGGATACTACATAGCATGAATATAAAATATATTCTTAAATTCTAGATAACAATGCACATACGTGAAGTGACCCACGGCAGGACCAGGTACATAAAATTCAAAGTAAATACTACAAATTCATACAATTCCTTCACTTTCACAAAAAGGTAAATATCATAAGTGATAAACTAAAAGCAACAACAACATGGAATTTCTCTTAGTATTTGATCCCCGAATAAATCTTTTAAATAAAAAAAAACTCCGTAAAATGCAAAAATCATTAAATATGACAAGAAACTTTTAGTGAATGGTTAACAAATCAAAATAGACTAAAACTGAGCTAGTACCGACCGATACCGATATCCAAAAAGACTTTCTTTCAAGTTCCCTGTGGTGTGTCATACAGATTAAGTTTGTAAATTCATCCATGAAATCAGATTTGATTAAAAGTTTCAAGTTGGTGACCATGACCATGGCAACTGCATACTTGCTGGCTTGTTTGAATTATACCATTATTAAGTAACAACGATTCTAGACATTGACCAATTTTTGTCAATATTAAGATCTTACATGGAGCATTTTTTATGAAATTGAAAATTTACATTGTTTTAACATATCGACTCTCGAAGTCTACAAATAGTTGAAGTTGAACGCTTTTAAAACAAAACAATCTGTTGTTAAAATTTAATGAGGCCTTAGATACGGGCACAGCGATATAGACAATGTGTCGGGATAGATGGAAGAATATGAAAATCTCCAGATTAAGAAACATTGAGGCTAATGACCACTAACAAATCTAATTGAAAATTTCGAAACTATAACAACTAAATATGCAACAGCTTCAGGTTTGATTTATTCATTGCTATATAGCTTTATATAAAATCATTTTCTGATTTTTCCAAATTTAAAACCATATACAAATCTAGCAAAGTAAATAGTATAACATTTTAGGCTGCCCATAAGATTTAAACTGACAATGAGAGTATTTTATAATTGTCAGGAATTTACAAGTAGTGTAGGAAAGACCAAAAAAATGTTTTCCCTTTATTTTCATGCATGCAAGGCTAAAAAAAAGTTAATGATGTGATCCGGCATTCTTGAGTATTCAGTCTGATATGCAATCTGAGTAGCGTAGTAGCGTATCATCTACTGACTGCAGCTAGTGGAAGTGGAAATCCCGAATCCCAAGTGGTGGTGCTGTAAGTACATCAGTCTATAATCTGCAATCAAACAGTGTGACTAGTTTCAACATATCTGCTTAAAGGATTAATTATAATTTAACAACGTCTAATTTTAATCTTACGATAACTCATTCCGATTTTTCAGACAGTTAATATAATAAATAATACGTGCATGCATACATATTCATATTTTGTAAAGTAAACCCGTCATAATGAAAGCTATAACGGTCGTATGTTTGGAATAGTTACACGCCTAATATTTTTCATATAATATGTGTAAACCTGAAAACCCTTTTAGGATCTTTTGTGAGTTCACTTCGTATTCCAAATAAACATATTATAAATCACCAGCACTGACTTCCGAAATTGATGATGTTCAAATTAAAAAACTACAATAATTCTTGTAAAAGTTAATTTGTTGAAAACCGTTGAAATCCACTGAAAGCCTATTAAGTTTTAGCAAATTGTCTAGTTAAATGTATGTTCTTTTTAAAGTTTTTTTTTGCAATAATCCAAAGTTTTTTTTTCAATTTTTAAAGTAAAAAATTATGATATCATATCAACAAGCCAGGGTACGACCCACGCACATAAACATTCATTCACAGCACTGCAAAACTACACACCAGATAAGATTTGCAGATAATAATTCACATCAATTTGAACGATGGAATCCTCTTTACTTTGTCTGCACTTTGCACCATCGGGAATACCTAGTATAGGTACATAGCATGATATACTACTTGAGTTTAAGAGCCCGACAGGTTCAAAAAAATATGAGGCTGACGCTATACCTTGTTGGGGAACTCCCAACCTTGATTTTTACTGGTGCTTGTTCCTGAACTTATGGTTTAATACTATGTATGAGAATGATAATGATGATGCTCATTTTAATTCTTCTTCTGATGATACATCACATCAACATCTGCAAAGCTCAGAGAAGTTAGTGTTGTACATGGCATACGGGAATGGGTTGAATTACCTACCTTGGATTTGGCACTATGTGACCACATCAAGATCCTTTTTGTGAATTTATCTACTCATGCCACAAACAAGTCGCTGAAGGAATGGTCACAGTCACATCATCAATGCAATCGTGTATCGCTAGCGCTTAAATTGATGAAGCTTTTTTGGGTTTTTCTATTTTATAAAACTTTGATATGAAGCGAAGCGAATTTACGTATAGAAATATTATGTGCAGAGTCTCTATATTACTCAACCGGACATTTTTATTACCTGCAAGTCATTTTATCATTTTCGTTCCTCTAAAATTCAGAAATTTTCAATTTTGCAAATAGGATGCCGTTAATGCTGTCTAGTCTGAGCCAAAACGGAAGTAACTAACAAAAAAAGAATATCGTATATCGGAAGCTTGAGAAACATTTCGTATTGAAAGGGAAACAGCATAATTTTTTGGGAATATCCCAATGCACGTAGACATAAAACACTCCAATTTTCCTATCTGCCGACTATAAAACCACTACAAAGTATAGCAAAAAGTAATTATTCATCACACGCAAATTTTTTGATGGAAAAGTAGAAAAACAACAGCAAAAAAGGAAGGGATGTTTTGAAGTTTTGGTTAGTGGAAAAGGCTAGTTTGGAAAAGACCATTCTAAATTTAGGAAAAATAGATGGTTGGATAATAAGACTCTTCTTGTCTCACAATCTCATAAATGTTTGTTCCTTTCAGCACTCTCGGACTGAAAGCGTCTAGTCTACATACTGTACAGGCACGCGCTTTTGAGCTATAAGATAAACATGAAACAAAGATAAAGTTAGAAAATTGTACATTGATTTACTTGCAGTAAAACAACATTACATTGCAATACAAAGAGAGGCGACAGAGCGTGTGTGTGTGTTTAGTGTTTGAGAGATATTTTTTGTGTGTTTTTCATTATAACCCTTTCATTGATGTTAAATCAGAAGCCAACCTCAACGCATCCTCCTCATGACTGAAAAGAATCAAACAAGTTTCATCCATGTGATAACTTTATACAGGCATTTTCTTATAAGCAGGCATATTACACAATTCTACGACTACATTTGGACAGGTGTATCAAGTGCAGGTGGTCTTGTTTGTGTGATGTAATAGAACACGTTGCATCTTCCGAATTTTAAGAAGCTCAACTTGGTCAAGACTCTAGCTATTTTGACTGAGGGACGTTATTCCCAGAAAATTGGGTTTAGTAGTTTCTATAAGTCAATTGAAGGTGGAACTGGTTTTTTGGGGCTTTTACCAATAATTTTCGCAACAACCCACTTTTCTTTGAAAATACGTTTCGTTAATGAGTTTGAACAATTAACGACCAACGGTTTTGAATATGGATTGGGAAACAACGTTTTCAAGTGGTGCCATGTCGTTTCCACAGAAGCAGCCCTATCTTGAAATTTTAGTGCAACCGCAAACCAAATTTCGTTTCCGATACCGGTCAGAAATGACAGGAAAACATGGAAGTTTGCTGGGAGCTCCGCAACAACAGTCAAGTTCAATGCTTATGGCAATGAGAGGCACGAGTCAATTAACAGGTGGTTCTAGTGTGATGTACCCTACCCCTGGATCGTCTAGTAGTTCAATTACTAGAAGTTATGGTATTAGTGATTCAAGTTGTTGTAGTGTCAGTGGTCATGTTCAACATGTTGAGGGAAGTAGCAATGTACCAAGTCCATCAGGTCCGATTGCTCATATGCAAGGAGCGTACTCCTCCAATAATGGCTCTAAATTATACCCAACTGTCAAGGTGAGCTCAATATTGAACATTTAGTATGTTTACTATGTACTACTGCATTAAAATGAGACGTCATACATATTACTTTGTAGTGTTTCATTGAAAAGCATTTAACTAATTCTGAGTATATCGCAATTCTCACTAAAAAAGTTGTCCATTTTACGTTTAATTATTCCTGGAAGTGAGGGATTATAATAATGCTAATGAAGGCAAAATGACTATTGATTTTTTTTAAACCATGGAGATTTACGCAATTACAATGTAAAGGTCAGAATAAATCACAAAAACAGTTTCAACTGCGCACTGATCTAATTTATTCTGCATAAATAACGTACAGTTGTACTCACGATTGGTCTAGACTTTTGCCTAAAAAAATAAAGAGCTCAGATAAAATAATTGGTTTTTTACTGTGCTTCTCAAAAATCCTCAAAAATGTTTTACCATCAAAATGGCTTACTAAAGTAAGTGATCAAAGAGCACTGTACCTTTGAACCAACATTGCTTCGCATTTATATACAACAGTGCAGAGTATTGTGCTTTTATACATCAACGGTAACAATAACCATTAATCTGGTATGGTCAACAATAAATAGGTACTCAAAGTTTCTCGGATCTTCGTGCACGACTACGCACATACTTACATTCTATGTTTGGGAATTCCCCGGTCATTTTCCTATAAAGCATACAGGAAGCAGTCAGTGACTTTTATCATCAAAATGCATGTATTGCTGAAGCATAAAATTTGACTTGGAAATTTGCTAGCTAACAGCTATGCAATATATATGATTTATCATACCACGTAAAAGATATCTCGAAAGTTTGCATGTGTATTATTCTACATATTCGCAAATATAAAACAACATGTGCTTCTTGTGAAAAAATATAGCAACCACGCGCCAGGAGCTTGTAACGTTGCAACCTGTTGCTGATAGCTGTGGGCATTCATTTTTGCACGAATAAAAGGATACTCGTAATATTTTGTGCGTCAATATATGAGAATATGGAATTTTCATGAATGGGCACACATGTCTATGAGTTTGCTGGTAAAATACTAGATGTACATCGAAAGCTAATTACAGTCAAACTGATTTATGGATTTTGTTTTTCAATTTGAAAGTCATAATTTTATGAAAAACTAAAATGGTCTATGAACGTTTTTCCGAATCTTGTAAATTATTATTTTGGTAAATTTGGGGAATTAAAACATTTATGACATTGCCACAATATATGCTTCTCAATTAATTGCTGGCTCTCATATAATATGGAATTCTTAAAACTTAAAATCACATAGGACCCCGAGTCTTAGTAACTAAGTATAGAAATAATCACCATGTTGTCATATAGTAGAGTAGAAACTGAAAAGTAAGAGGAATGAATGAACAAAATTTCTCATGATCCCCCACTGAGATCTTTTAGCTAAAAAATTACATTGTAGGCTATTAATTTATCATAATAAAATTTATACAATCCAGCAATCTACAAACTCATTGTCAGTCAGTATTGACGAGAAAATTAAGCCTATTTCCCAAATGAACGTTTTGCTAAGCACATAAAGATAAATTCTAGCGCTGATTGTTTCAACAGTTTGTTGATAAATATTGATTACTAATTAATATAAACATTACAGCTTCAGAATTTCCCCAGTGATGCAATCATCCGCTGCTCTATAGTTTGTGACACACCTCCGTACTACCCACATCCCCATTTATTAGAAATGGGCCACAGTTCTGGCACAGAGGAAGGAATAACATCCAATGAAAACTGCTATGTGGAAATTCCAGTGAATGCTCAAAATGATCACACTGCAGCGTAAGTCGTTTTGCCATTAAAATGGACGTTATAATTTATTATCATTTTACCTAAACGGGATGAATGTATAATGTATACAACACAAGCATTTGCGTTCAATCATTATCAATCGCCTATTAATTCAACTTCATGTTCATACAAAGGTCATGTACAGAGATGAAAATTTTTAGTATTCTAAATTCAAAACAAATTCAGATGAAATCAATAAATTTTTAAATATAATTTTAAGTCTATTACTCAAGGAAACGGTGTGTAATACTTCAAGTAAGTTTTTTTTACAGTTAATGACCAGGCAAATTCTCAATTCACCCCACTAGGATTCTAAACCTAAATTAACAAAAAATAAGGACATGTATGTATCGCGATTGAAATAAGGCAATATTGCACATTTCAAATAAGTATGTATGTCTCCTCCCCATTGCTAAGCGCTATTGATAAGCATAACATTGCTGATTTAAGAAGTAAATATTTCATGTTAAAATTTGAATTTAATCTTAAACTATGATACTGATGATTGAGTAATATTTGAAAAATACCATATAACTTACAATAGGATTAAGCTTTATCACGTCAAACTAGCCACGACAATTTTTTTAACCGTTTAATTATATGTGTAGATTCCAAGGCCTCAATATCATTTACGTTAGCAAAAAAGGAATTCGGAAGCATCTAATGGCGAAAATGTCTCAACTCAACCGTGGCGATAATCGACGTATAACGGAGGAGAGAATAGACGATCTATCTCTAGGAATTAATCTCAACGTTGTGTCTCTCTATTTTGAAGCGTTTGTTAGAGATCCTATAGATCCCACTATTTGTAGACATTTATGCCCTGCTGTCATTTCAAACCCTATTCAACATAATAGTAAGTACCTTAATTGAATCAATCCACTGTAGATTTACCATTTAAGTTTACTTTTCTAACTTTAAATATATTTTCGCAAATTTTCTCATTTCTTGCTCATTAAATTTTTGGTCTGTCATAAAAATAACAAAACAATCTTTTTAGAGAGCACGCAAACTGGAGAATTGAGGATTGTAAGGATTGATAAGCACGCTAGCTGCTGTACAGGAGATGAAGAAGTTTTTATTCTTGTTGAGAAGGTTGATAAGCGTAAGTGTGATAAATCTTATGTACGGCTGTAATAAGAATCTGCAGTGATGTTTTTCTTATGACAACTTCCATCATTTTGAAAATCATGTTCCAATAATGTTTAGTAGCGTTAGTTGATCATCGTTAAATATTGATAGCTTTTTAACACAGCTTTATTTCGTTCTTTGCAAAATAGATAACATTCAAGTTAAATTTTATCAAGAGAATGACCAAGGACAAGAAATTTGGAAATCTTATGGAAAGTTTAGTAAGCTGGACGTACATCACCAATATGCCATTGTTTTTAAGTAAGTTTTCCTTCATTCTTTACTAATTTTACGAGATATATATTCATAACTCACAGTCCAAGAGAACTCGTTTAGAATCCCTAATTAAATAGTCTAAAAGATTGTTGATAGCAAATAGCAATCTTGCTTGTGTAGAAATATGCATGTATGAATGTTTTCCAGTGTTTGCTGGGAATCCCACATAAACAAATAACTTATAGAAAAGAAGTCTATTTATATTCAAGAATCAAAGAGGAGTTGAATTTTGCGTTGCTAAAATTCGCCCGACTGATTTTTAGTTGACCTGACTTGCTCAGGTAAAATGTGTTGATTCAGACGAGGGCATGTACACATCCAAGATCAGACATTCTATCATAGCTGGGGGTCTAGCCAGAGTCAAAACGTTATCTGTATAATATGTAGTAACACAAAAATAGAGTTGTTAAAACCCTCGAGTTTAACAGAAGACCTTCATTTCAAGATATTAAATCATTTAAAACATCGTGTCATATCGCCGCGACGCATAAATTCGTACCTAACCAGATTGCTTCATTTCCGAAATTCCCACATAACACAATGTTATTGTGCAAGGCTGGGTAAAATAAAGTTTCCCAAACTTGTTGTAGACAGATCATGGAAAAATTAATGCTTAATGGGCTTTCTTAATTTTAGTGGATCAATTACCATAGAATCATAACTTATGATTCTTAAGTTTATCAGTCGATTACCAAATGAAAGTCTGTGTATTATTATTATAACAAAAAGAAACAGGAAAATCCCACCGACCGACCAACATGCAATCTAAAATGAATTGATTGATTTGTACTTCACACTGAATTTGTAAGCTGATTCAAACCAATCTGTATTGATGATTGGAAGTACTATGTAACAAAGAGTACTGATCTGACAACCTTGTACAGTACAAATATTATGCAACTAGAAAATGTCATTTCCTAAAATGTGAATCCCACTGAGCGGGTGATGATGAATATCGAAAGTACACATGAACTATTAACTTTTATACAACGAACGAGTTTATGTCAATTTATATGTACGTATAGCAAGTACGTTTTAATGATAATACTATTTACAATGTTATAGTCATGATGAGTGTGAGCGTTTATACGCGTCTGAAGTGCTGATTTTAAATCCTGGGAAACACGCTTAATGAATGAATTCCTTTAGCAGTGTAAAAAAGGGCCGCTATGCTATATAGCATTTATTTTACTATACATGTAATAACAAATAACAGTAAAAATTGGATTTTCCATTTTTTATCTGGTGGTTTGACCTCCGGGGAATAAAATGAGCACGTGTTTATCTGAGATGCATAAATCCGTTACAGGAAAATTATAGTATAACAGTGTGTCTAACGGACGGATATGTATAGGTAGAAACGACAGACTGTCTAAAGAGTCGTCAATTATTAGTTATCAAGTACAATGATTTTTGTAGTGATTGACTGTGCTATGTTGGTTTGGTAATTCTACTTACAAAAAACTTTCAACGTAAGCGCAAGTGAACAGTTTATGAATATGAAGTTTAGGTTTCTTCTTTGTAATTTTTTATCCTAGCGACGAAAACACCCATTACAACAACAACAACCATAAAATTTACAACTATGGTGCGCATTAAAATTGTTTGGGGATTTACCTGAAATCCTGAATACATATTCGTAAATTATAAATTCGTGATAATAATGAATATACACATCTGCAATAAATCAGCTATCTGAGTCAACGCATAAAAATGTATTAACAATAAAAAAAACAAAGTTTGTTCACGCCAAATCTTGACAAATACATTTTTATGCATTGGCATGCGTACATGAAACATACACAGTCAAAATGACGTGTACATACTACTGACTTATTGTTTGAATGGAAAGAGAAAGTGACGTAGTTTACAGCTTCATGTGAAGACCAATTTACTATTGTCTGGTTATCCCATAGATTTCAGAATTTGAATGCAGTTCTCCTCCTCCGGTAAATGCATTAGTTGCCTTTGACTACATGCTCAGTTGTCAAAAAAATAATTGTTCATACCCCTGCGCATAGTCATTTTGAAGACTTTTTATTAGCTCATAGTGGTACATGTTACGTACATTCGAGACATTCACATCTTCCTTTTTACACGACAGTCAACAGTTAAGTTGGTTAATCATAAAATAACAATAGAACTGAAAACATACGCTAGATAAAGAATATATATATATTTTTGGCATATTTACATAAGTAAGGTTATTCCTACATCGTAATCATTCCACATCACCACGGTTTTCCTACTTTTTCCTTTTTCATATAATGTAAACCAACCACACTCACTATATCAATGTGCAACATTTTTATGAAGAAAATCCCCATCACGAGGTTGTATTTTCCAACATTCCATCAACCATTGTATTATAATAAGCGGTAAATACGCTGACCTGACAGAGCTACGCTGCAGACTATCAGTAATTTCTCATAATGCCAATAACGTGTACAGCACTAGACCATATATTATTATACTGCAGCAGTGTGCTGTACTTTCTATATCCTTTGAACAATAAAAACAGATTTTATAAATTCTGGGATTACTAATGATTTTAATGTTGCAACATGAGAGAGAGGAACTAACATGCACTTTTGTATGTAGGTACGTTACGTTACGTTACAAGTAAAAAAAGCTGAATTGAATCGAGTAGTTGGATGGAATGATGATGATAATGATGACTGTGATGTGATGTGATGGTATGCATAAAAATTACTTGACTGATACAATGAAAAAAAAGATGATTATATAGTTGCCTGTTTGTCTTGCTACACGGCTTGAAGTGCAATTCACATGAAGATGATATGAACGAAAAAAACCAAACTATTATATTATAGTCAAGCTATATAATGTATAGCGGTGGGATTTTTTATGGTACTATATTATTATGTTAAAGTTATAACCATGTTAACTGTAAGATATGCAAGGAATATTGCTGAGTTCGTGCATCATGGGATGAGGAAAATGAGTGATATGCAGGGAAGTAGTTTGTATTGTTGGTGAGAGGTTAGGTTGTTAGGTATGTGTATCACATCTCGTCATCTTATAACGATATTTTTACGGTACACAGTTTAATGGGGAAATTTGTTTAGCTCACTTTAGTTGGTAATAAAACGAGCTGATGCTTTCCAGCACTGACCACATTTGTCTCTCTGATTTTATAAAAAATAGAACTCCGCCGTACCGTTCTTTTGACATTGATACCGAAGTGGAAGTACAAGTGCAGCTTGAGAGACCTTCGGATTCAGCGACAAGCGCCAGTCTTCCGTTTATATACAAGCCTATTGAGAGATGTGCGTGTGACAAACATTTACCACTGAAACGTATAGTATTATTTTTTGTGATGTTTTTCTTGTTTGAAGAAATCAGTGTATAATATGTATTTTGAACTAGTGAGGAAAATGCCAAAAAGGCAAAGTTCTAGAATTGGAAGTGGTAGTGGTAGGGGAAGAGGACCTGGTTCTAGTGGAGGGCCAAACAGGGACCCTGCTGAGTTCCCCGATGGAGACAATGAAGGGGATGATCCATTTCAGCAATCCGGAAGCAAACAAGGCGGAAATAATTTAGGTTGGTGGCACATAAATAAATACATAGTGTGAAAAATTAGACCCTTTACACCTGTCTGCAAAAGTTGAAAGCGTACAGCGCTGATTGAAAATATGCTGATGTTTTTGATGTGCTTTGTGTTAAGGATGCACTTTTTAGCTTTGTGGTTTATTTGAATATTAAATGTGTAAAATATTATTTATGTTTATGCCCATAGCTCATTTTAATCAAATCTACTAAACACAAGCAAAACATCCCGCATAGGTTCGACTTGCAGTTTTAGTTTAAATAAATAAACTTTGAAGTTAATATAACACATACGACGAGTTTTAAATTTGAA
>JAQFZG010000037.1:0-65374 GCA_034695465.1 Entomobrya nicoleti
ACTATCGGGTGAAAAGGCGAGTAGAAAAAGTACACTTCTCCCTGTTTTTACCATGCGTCACATTTTTTTGTGTGTCTCTGCAAAAGAATTTTTTTTTTCGTGACTGCCCTAGCCTCCTGTCCTCTTGTTGGTGATCTGACATGACACAAAAAAATAGTAGAGAAAGCTTGAGATAGAACAGGGCACATCATCACTGCAACTATGCTTGAATGCACTCACGTATTTCAGAGGGGCTGCGTACTTATTAAAACTCATTCGCGTTTATAATGTATGTACATACGAAAATAACCAACTTGTCTCGGGGTATAAAGTAAAGTTGCAATGTATTTAAGAGTTATGGTGTTAGTTACGGAAGGAGAGAGAGAAAAAAAGTATTATTTTTTTGTATCGGTTTATGTATGCACATAAATAAAAACGGGATCTCTTTTGAATGAAGGGTGCGTAGTTGTGCAGATGGAAAAGGTTTATTTGCTGGTGAATGCTTTTTTTTCTGAAAAATTTGACACGCTTTTAAACAACGGAAATCAACAGGAGACGAATTTTTTCAACACATTCACATTCCTTCAACTGATCTAAATACATATTGAATATTTTAGAAATAAAAATTATTAGCCATTCCATTTAACAAAATGTGTACATATCAGTGAACACTCCTTGCAAAGAAATTAGCATTTTTTTAAAAACAAACTGAGCCGGTAATTTAGTCTCCCAGTCAATTGGTCACGTTGAAAGAGTTACGGAATCATAACTGGCGAGTAAATTAAAAACAGTAGCGATTTACAGGGACAGTTTTAATGAAAGAAAATACTGTGGGGTGCTACTACATGTACACAAGCGAATCTCATAAATTGATCAGTTGACTACACGGTAGCGATTTTATTGACAAGAACCTAGTGAGTGTTGTCGTGTGATGCCTCTGTCTGTGGTATGACTTTTATGCTTTTTTTCCTACTCTCTTTTGTCAAGTCTGCATATTATGTGTGACCTCAGCCTAGAAAAATGCTACGAACCACTGGAATTTTTCTGATTAAAAAAAAGTCGAAGGGTGAGAACAAGAGAGAGAAATCAAACGCTGTTATATTAAATGTTTTGCTCGTTTTTTAACACGCCATCAAATAACGCGCTTTTTTACACTTTTCATTTTTACTACTTTGCACGTATTAGCACTACAAACTAGAAAACTCGTAAATATTGTGGCATTTTTGTTGAGATAAAAAAATCATGTAGAGTAAGTGGACTTATAAAACTTATTGGTTTGTTGATCCCTCGTATGCTTGTTTACGATCATATCATGTTTTTTGTCAATTTGATGAACTCGATATTTCATTTCTGGTATTTTGTGATGATCGGTTTTTATTCGCAAACTGCTTGAGAAGATTGTCAAAAAATTGTGTTGCTACTGCTGTGTAAAAGAGCCCTGATCATTTTTTAATTTTGCTCTGTTTCTCCTGTCACATGGCATGATGGGAAGAAATCAAGTTTTTTTTTCGTCTTTTGTGACGAGGTTTGTTACTCACTGAGCAAGTCAACCCGTTTCAATATCAGAATAAAACAGCTTTGTGTGTTGTGGAACATGTTCATGATGATGATAAGCCTGAGCATTCGTAATGATGCATTCGTAACAAAACTGAAATAAAAATTCCTAACCTAACGTATTGCGCGTGTCTCTACTACAACTCTACATATTATTCTCTCTCGACAGTCAGCAGTGGTGTGGTAAATCGTGTTTTTTCTATCATACCAGTTATAAGTTATAACAATAGCCACATATTTTCAGTGTGCTGAGCATACTTTGTGGGCTTTTTACGTCAAGTTAAGCTTGCTGCCAAAAAAAATGCCAACTGCCAATCTTATATTGTCGTCGTCATCATGTCATCAGTTGAATTCCTCTTTTCTCCTTTTTTTCGCATTTGCTTGACTGTCTCTCTGCTTTGCATATATGTGTTAAGTGTCAGGTATTTTGTCTAGTAATAATTTTTTCTCTCTTCCTTTTTTTTGCCTGAAAGTAGTTCAGTTTTGTGTAAAAAAATTCCCGACCAGTCTACATGATTTCCAGTTTTTCTATCATTATAAATTCGTGCATTATCTCGTACAAATTTTTATTGCGTGGCGAATATCATTAAAAAACTGCGTACGTGCTCAAATGCTAAGTAGATAAATAAAGGTTCCAAAGATAAAACTCCAGGTATTGTGTTTTTTTTGTTTCAACGTTTTTTTCTGTATTATTTCTTTTTCATGAAATTTTTCCTTTTCATCATCATCAAATTGTTCCTTTTTGTCCTAACAAAAAGTAAATATAATTGTATAATATATTATGTTCAAATATATATTATTTTAGATATATTATATACAACGGGCTTATTTCATAGTTTCAAAAAATTGTTTTTGTAGCTTAACTCGTTGGTTGTGTAGTATGTATTTCACCAGAGATATTTCTAACTTATACGTATAATGTTACATAGATTGATCTTACCTGATCACTATAATGCTTTATAGGAAACTTAAGATTTTTTTTAGTACACGTGATTTGTTTAAATTACACTTAACACAAAGATTACATGTAGGTCATTCTTAGCATTACAATATATTAAAACCTAACATTACAGTATACACACCTATATTTCCATTAAAAATCACTACCTATACAAAAAAAATTCTACTTACAATCTTACAATTTAGTTAGCTCATATTTATGACCTTAAGTAACTTAAATTATTAAAATTTGCTGGCTTCACAAGACTAGTCCATTATCAAACGGGAAACAACTCTCGCTTTTCAAATCGCATTTTCTTTCTGCGCCTCTACGATTATCATTTATTTTTCCTTCTTATTATTTTGGAATTTTTTAGTAAAAAAAAATCGAGAAATTTTCTCCTGATACTTGGAATGATTAATGATGTAAAATAAAGACTTCCGTTAAAACAAAAACTTAATAAAAAAAACTGACCATGAACATTCATCAAGACTAAAAATAAAAGAATGCACTTTTGCATTGGGAATGTTAGCTAAAATCACACAAGTTACACATTTATCATGATGACATTTACTTTTACAGAACCAACAAGTACACGACCCTAAAATGTGAAGTAAGTATGTAAATGAAGTAAAATTGCAAAAATCACTACTGGTTTTTTCTCTATTTTCACATACTACGTAAAAAAACCTCAAAAAATTGTTTTGGCACATAACGATGATTGTTTGGAATTAAAACGAATTAAAATCGACTGAATCCCTAAAAGTCGTGAGATAGATCATACGTGTATCAGCAATGTCAAAATATAGAGTATACTCACCGGGAAAATAAATCTTTTTCGGTATTAATGTTCAAAAGAGGTTTTATAGAGGGAAAAAAATCATCAGAGTGAGAATTTTCAACCTTACCTTTTCAGTTGAGCAACAAAAAAATCAAACTGTTTCGTAAAAATATCGGGTTGATGATGCTCTTGTTGTAATGAGTGTGAGAAAATGTATACGCTCGGGTAGATTTTCAGTAAAGTTGTGCTGAAGATGAGTGTGGACATGATGAGAAGGGATACTTCCTTCCGAGTTGTTGCATTGTTGCATTGTAGGGTCCGGTAAAAATGAGCGTCCTTTTGTGTTTATAAACTGAGAACTCACTAGAACACCACAGTCATCAAGAAAGTGTGTAAAGCTTTGGGGTTCGTAAAACTTTGGGTTTTCTTTGGGTTTTGGTCAGAGGATCGTATGGGGAATGGAGACCATATCGTGTTGAATAAATAAAGATGTGTTGATGATGGGGAGCACCGTTTACGTAACTAAAAGAATTCTCATCAACTGAAGAGATGTTTAAAGTGCTTTGAGTTTTTGTGTTATCGTTGCAAAATACTAAATATAAATTCACTGGCTTTAGCTTTTTAGAAACACTGGCATACATAGAGATTTATAGAGTTGTCCATCAAAAAAAGACATACGGGATCCGACGATTCAGAATATTGGGGGGACCTCAACAGCAATGATACTCAATGAATGGAGAAATCGTGAAGTTGATGGGTTTGCTGCCGCTGATTATGAGCGTGATGATGATGGTTTTGGTGGTGACGCGGCTGTTGTTGCTGCAGATTCTGATTGTGGGGTAGTTGGAGATTGTTTGCGAGAAGTTGCTGGTGAACGTGGTTGTGAACGTGGGACTGAGAGTGATTGGATGAGGATGACGAGGAGGATGACCGGTGAGTAGGTATCGTTGCAATGCTGTCGTTGAGATGTTGTTGGTGGTGGAGATGCTGACTATGCGAGGAACGATCAGTTCGACCACCTGTATTCCCACCGGCACTGCTCCCGCTGCTGTTTCCACCGTTTACCACAATCGAGGTTGTTCTCGTTGAGGATTGAGATGCGCAATGGTCCAAATCAGAATCCGGCGTACTGGGGAGTTGCTGTTGGGGTGTTTGGGGGGAGTGGAGTAGACGTCAGTGGGCCGCTAACGACTGGGAGTGAGGTGGTGGCTGGGGTGGTTGGTGAGGTGGAGGCGACAACATTGGCGGTGAGTGAGGGGACATGTGTTGATGACTGTACATTTGCTCCTGGCCCATCATTCCTTCGTGACCTGGGGGGATGTTTGGCGGGGTCATTCGTTTCTCCTTCTGGCGGCGGTTGCAGAACCAGACACGGACTACCTCTTTTTCAAGCTGTTGGGGATAGTCAAGGGTTCCGAGTTAGTAAGCGGAAAGCGAGTACAATGCGAGTTGGCAAAGCGTATAGAAAGGATTTCTTACCTGTAGTGTATCTGCCAGTGCTGTGATTTCTTGAGCAGATGGTTTAGGTTGCTTGTGGAAATGTTGTTCTAGCGCTGATTTAATTGACACCTCTATCGACGTTCTCTTTTTCCTTTTTCTACCCTGGGCTGTAAACACAAAACAAACGAAACACACAATCAGCCAAACCACTCGAACAAAAAGGTTTTAAAAGCTCATTCACGATTGCTTGTGTTTTATCGCCAAATCTATCGCTCATTTCTGTCTTCATATATCTTACCTGCAATCTTGTCAATGGAAGTCGGTGACCCTGTCGTAGAGTCAGCCTCCTCGAGCCATTTCTGGAGAAGAGGTTTCAATTTACACATATTTTTGAAGCTCAGTTGAAGTGCCTCGAATCGGCAGATAGTCGTCTGGCTGAATACGTTTCCGTATAGCGTACCTGCAACCAAATGTTTCTCGCTATTTACATTGTTTGCACACAAACGATTGATTCTCTCGTGAGAATTGCAGTGAAAATTAATCCTTTTATGTGAGTGTGTGTGGTGTGTACACAGAACCACGCTGGTGGTACGTTATTAGCTTATCTCATTAAACGAGCGTATTTAGCGAGTTCATGTACACCAAGAAAAACGCGTCAAGTGCAGCAAGTGCTTACCTAGTGCGAGTCCAACATCAGCCTGAGTGAACCCGAGTTTAATACGGCGTTGTTTGAACTGTTTGGCAAATGCCTCGAGGTCATCTGAGGTTGGGGTGTCTTCCTCCATATCACCGTGACCGCGGACGTCCATGATCCCTGAGCCGGGTGATGAATTATGGAGGTCTCGGAGCGAAGGGTGGATTTGACCTACGACAAAATAATATCATGAGCATCATTGTGACACGGAACACCATCTTTCATTATTTTCACAGTTGCACATCTGTCGTCTCTTGGTAGTAATGATATATGGAGCAAATGCTCAAGCTCTTCCTTCACTTTATCTGTGTGGCGAGAGGTTCGATGGATTTATGTGTGCGATGATGAGCACGGGAAATTATGGCTCGCATTTTCTCTCGTACGTGTAGATATTTTCGTTATTTGTGTAATTAATAATTCGGTGAAAAGAGCTGACTGGGGTATGTTCATTCGTAAGTCAATAGAAAAAAGAACGAACAAATGAGAGCAACTCGACCGTGAGATTACTCCTTCTTAATTGACACTCTTATTCATCGGGTTGATGCTGCTCTCAATGCTTTTCAATAGTGCAGATGGCGAGGTATAAATTACTTGTGGGTTTCTACGAAATGGAGGAAACTGGTGAGGTTTGGTGGAAATGGATTGACTCGAAATGTGATTTTAGGTTTGCTAACTGCCTCGTATTGCCCCAATATGCTTCAAATGCAAAAACTTTAATCCTTCTCCAGTGATCAATTAACTGCTGCTCTGCACTCTCGTTTGACAATGAAAACCGGAAAATAAATGGAGCAACGGGTTTTCTCGTTCGCAGACCAACACTGTGTAAAATGCGCCCTGCTGGCACAATTAATGAATACACGCACGCTCAGGAATGAGGAACGAACGAGAGCGTCACCACAATACGCATACTTTTGTCGATTATTATAAAGTACGAGAGAAAAAAAACCACATGCTATGCCACACACGCGTTTGATTAAGTGAACGAGAAGTTAATACGGAGGTTGTATTGTTGGTTGATACAATTAAAAAATAGTTTCGCGGCGCGGGTTTGGAACTCATTAAGTTTCCCTTATTTAGGAAGCATATATGTTGCACAAAAGTTTGATGAATTACACTGTGAGAGGATAGAGCGAGATGACAGGTTTGAGTGAGAAATGAGAAAACTAACCTGGATTCATAGGAATTCCATTCATGGGATGTGGGTAGTGGTGATGGGGGTGTTGGAGTGGACTGCCTCCGTTTAGGTATGAACTGGACGACCATGGGTGGTGATGTTGACTCGAGTTTTGTTGGTTGGCCGCTGCAGCTGCAGCGGCTGCTGCTGCCGCCGCATGGTGGTGACTTCCTCCACCTCCTCCGCCACCTCCACCACTTGAGTTGTTTGATGATGTGGGGATGGTGTGCGCGTGCGCATGGGGGTGGTGTGGGGGGAGAGGTGGTGGGGTTACCTAGAGGGGGGAAAACAAGAACGTTGGTTAGTCAGGAAACGTGTGCACTGTCAGCGTGTCAAGTACACTTTATCAAACCACATCAATCATACTATTCAATACATTCATGATCGCTACAAGGCATTTGAGCTTTCGTTCATAAAAACACAAGTCCAGGTACTAACAATGGGATTCATTGTTAAAATACCATTATCACGTAACAGCAAGAAGTCACAGCGCCGCGTTTTTTCAAGAATGAACGTACGTATGAATACAATATTTTCTGTCCAGCTGTCAAAAATTAATGCCTTGAGCATCCCATTATGAATGGACATTCAAGATATTGTTTTCCTTGAGTTGGTACGTGCCCAAGAATACATTGATCAAAAAGCTACAAGCTAAATTTTTCGCATGTTCTTACCTGTGCCCACGGATTGACATCCCACGGGGTATGGTGGGGATGATGTTGTTGCATCAAGTACTTCATGTCTTCATTTCCATTACCAGCCCTGTAGTCCATCATCACCCATAACCCTGTGTAGAAAGAAACAACAAATTGAGTATTTAAGGTTAACTCGAAAACAATTAACTTTTCTACGAAAGAAATTAAATTCCCACAATTCATTCTGGCATTTGTATACGCAGACACACGACAGTATCAAAATCTTTGATCTCTGTGTGTGCAGTAAAACTTGGTGTTCACACACAACAAAGTGGGCTGTTGGCATTAGTACAAAAAAACGAACTCATGTTTAAAGGATATTTCTCATTTTTCCCAGTAAAAAGCATGAGATACGTTAAAGATACGGTGATGGATACGTAAGTGTAGATATGATTAGGAAAATGAAAATGAACCACCTTCTCATATCCACACAAACAGCCCATGATACTCGCGATGACTGCGATATAACAAAAAAACATATTTATTACGCCAAGAACAGTAGTAAATCGTAATTTAACTTTTTATCTTTATTAATATTTCCGGTTGTGGATTATGCTCAGGCAATGCAAGTAGTACTGTGTTAAAAATGCATCTTTACTACGTACTTATAAACGTATAAAATTACACGCACTTTTTTTTCAAGATGAAGTTGTTTAGTTGAGTAAAAAACATGACGTTTTAATAACACGATCATCAGTGAAAAAAAACTATTTTTTCTTTATCAAATTAACACTTTGTCATAATTCATCAAGTTAAAGTGTCTAGAGACGTTTGTTCAAATTACTAAAAATGTACATTTATTTGCGTGTATTAAATTTTCCAATTCATCAATTTTTCATACTCATAACACTCGAAATGTTGGATGTTTAGGGGTGCATGGAGAGAAAAACCTAACTAACCAAACGATTCCACTGCGGAACATTATGGCATGCAATCAATAATGCACGTCCCCTCGCCGCTTCTCTCTGTGAAATGTGTCGTGTTAGCACTATCACTCCGTTTCGGTTCCCTGAACTTTACACTGAAACCGAGAAAACAACGAAACACCGCACTGCACCGCTATATACTCTCTTACTGTTTGTTATCTTGTCCAAATGAGACCCTAATTAGCCACGAATGATACTTTACTGTCAAGTTACAACAAAGTATGAATTTTGTGACAAATCAACAACAGAAGAAAAAAAGCGGTGTACATCAACGCTTAAGCTTATTCCCCCGGAATCGTACAAAAAGCTACTATTTTTCCTGTTTACTGAAGGGTACTCAATCATCACAGGCTTTTTACAATAACTTGATTAAAAAAACATACAAAGTTTCTCTGTGTATATTTTCGGGTTCTTTTCTACATCCTCTTATGTTCGTTTTACACAAAAAAATCAAAAGAGTATCGTACAATGGAGAGTTTCTGTAAGCCTTTTTTATTTGCTTTTTGAACGCAGTTCTGTTTGTGTAATCAACCAATAGGCAAGCTAAAGTAGGATTGTGATTGTACGCCATTGTGTGCTTATCCGGGTTTTCTGAATATTCTGTTATGCTAACGAATTATAGGAAAATAAACTTGCGAGAAATTTGTGTGCATTTTTCATACATTTGAAGATTAAAAGGGGAAAACTCTAGTAACCATTTAATAAAAACCGTTTATTATGGAAATAAATGAAATATATGTGTGTATTACATTCCCCATTAAACGCGTTCAACTACCAATTAAAAATCACGTTTAAATTATAGTGTACCTGAGTCATCAGCAAATATTTCTACAAAAATTATGCATACCAGAGAAAAATTAACCCAGACACCAATGCGAACTCTCACTATTGAGATACGCGAACACGCCAAGATGATCATTACCCATTCATCATGCTCACAGCACATATTTCTCTCTCAAAACAACAACAATGTCAAATAAAATGATTTACCTGTTCATCAACACATCACATCACTTTTGAACTTGCAAATCCTTCCTTTTCAGTTTAAATTACCCAATTTGCAGAGACAAAAAAGGAATGGGTGATAATCGAGCTTGACCAACTTCAATATGATACATTGTTTGTGTACGCGCTTTTTTAATAACATTGCTCACTTTACTCACAGATGCTCAACATTCTTTTGCACCCAACTCATCCAAAAAATTATTCATTTTAACGTGTGGTTGATGTACACCAGGTAGTTTGTGATCTCTACTTGTACCAACAGTTCACTTTTCATACAGCATTTCATCTTCACCAACGACAAGTTTCACGTTCATTTTCATGCATATTCATGTGGCTTGTCTGTCTAGTCAACTCACACAAAAACTCTTTTCTGCCAAGTGCATCTACTATACACCTTTTGCCCTCTTGCTGTTTACTAATACGATGTTACAGAGACGAAAAACCAAAACACTCAACAAGCCACCAAAAAACTTTTAATCTGGCTGTGTGTCTTTTTAAGCCAAGCTGAAAAGTGTGAAGGACAAACATTTGAAAAGATGGTCAAGCTACTAAAAAAATGTTGTAATAAGTGTACTACTACACAACAGCTTAACATACACTTTTGTTTAGCTATTAGTTGTTGTACGATTAAAAAAAACGCTTTTTTTGCCATGTTATCAATTTCATTATAAATATTCTGCACAGAAGAAAAAAAGAGTGTCTGGTAAAGTATAGATGCGTAATGCAGCTGCAATAAGTAGTTGAGTTGTAAGAAAACAAAACGTGAACAACAAATCAGACTCATTCATGTAAAACGATACGCATTAAATAATTCACATCAGCATCGTCATCCTCCTCTCGTGAGTGTAATCTCATTTAATAACGAGTGGTTTATTAAACTGATTGTGAATGGGAGAGATGCACTACTGATGATACTTAACTTTTTTGTGTACAGACAAAAAAAAAGTCATGAAACAAATAACAAGACAGCTTGTTTTGTTTTTTTACATCATCAAAATTTAATTTAATGCACAAGTCTAATGAATTTTTTTGCTCCTTTTTTAAAAGAGAGTAATAAGCCACCCAGATTTTTATTAGCCCATTGACTCCGCCAAACCTGATTCATTTAGTCTCTGCAAAATGATTATTTTATAATAAAAGATGACAAGATACGAGCGAGCGGATGCTACTGTTGTTACGTACAAAACCTACTTTATATGGAAGGTGGTGGTGGTTGGTGTCTTAATAAAATTACATTTTTGTGTGTAATGAGATTTTTTTTAGAAAGATTCAATTAGTGTTTTTTTTTGCGTACAAACAACATGTTCATTCAATCATGGCCAAAAAACAGTGTATCCGAATTTCCTTGGCCTATGCAAAATGATTTTGAGTACAAATTATTTTAATCATTTATGCGCATAAATGATAAAAAAGCTTGATTAATAAAACATTATATGCAAATTGATTTATTTTTTACGAGTTTGTGTGGTGGCAAACGATACGTAGTTTTTTGGATTTTTAAACAAGAGTTTGTAACGGTGGTGATGTTTGGTATGTTTGGTGTTACTAATCAAAACACACAGACAAATTAACTACTGGATAAGTTACATGATAAACTGTGTGCAGCATTTCAAAAAAACAAAAAAGGGAATTCATAACAAATGCAAGACAATACGCATAAAACCGGACCCGATGAGAATCGGAATATTTTACAAAGGCATTTTTGTTGGATTTAGATTCGGCTTGAAACCGGAACCCTTTCATATGCACGTGTCATACCGTAAAGAAAAAGTCAAAGTACACAAAAATGCATTCATGGAACAAAAGTAAACGGACGGGTTATAAAATTCTGTATCCGTACTTCCTCTTTTTTCAAACGAATGCGTTTTGATAACCCTCTGACTGTTCATATATATTTTTTATGAAAACCTGAATCGAAAATTGTTTTCTGTACAGTGCCCACAAATGTACAAATATACGAAATATAATACCCATTCATGATGAACTGTACAAAAAGGATTTATAATTAATTAAGAAGTTTATGTGTATAAAAATTGAATACAGCTTACCTTTTGCAGGTGCTTGGATGTGCTTCAAAGCTCCTGTAACTTTTTAAAATAAACTGAAAAAATGTAAACCTGCCTTCACTACAAAATTACACTAAAACTAAAACACGAACAAGAATTTGTTCAAATTGGTCGTAAAACTTGAAAACATTTCATACAGTTTTCTCTTACAAAAGAATGTTCGAAAGTAAAAATGTTTGAAAAAGTAGCTTGTCAAATTTGTGATTTTTCGTTTTTTAAATAAAGTGACAAGTGCCGTTTAACTTCAGTCAACTATTTTGAAATATATTTTTTTTTTTGCATAAGTTCATTCAATGCTTTACAAATTGTTTTGGTACAACCGAGAATTCACAAAATTAATTATAATATATTTTAAATAAAGTGTAGTTTATACAAGAGTTTATCTGAATATGATCACACTTTTCAATCTACAAAAAAAATCAGTTGGTCAACTCGTTCAGTTTTTTTTTCTCAAGAGACAGTCGATCAGTTTCCCTGCCTGTCACCAAACACAGCAGCAATAATGACCTGCCGACTCGAACTAGTTTCCTCACTGTCAATAACCCAATCAAGTGCGAACAGTTCACATATCAGTTTTTACTTCTTATTCGCACAAACGACAACTTGGTCATCAAGATTAAAGACGATGATGAAGATCGCGTTGTTACTTATCAGTCAAAGTCAACAGTGCAGAAAAAATGTAAAACGGATGCACTGTCTCGTTAGCTGTCAGCGGGAGTGACACTTGAGGGGTAACTTGCTTTTTTTCTTTGATAATGTATGGATCACTTAACTTTCCAGTTTACAGAAAATGTTCAAGAAAATGTGTGCTTGCTTGTGAGACAGATGCACTTTTGAAATTTTTCGAGTTGCATGCAAAAAAATCTGCTTTTTTGAAACGGTTTTTCATGCACGCTGTTGCCGGAAATCAGTTGACAAGCGGAAGAGTGATTAAGATTTTTGTCAAATTATGTGTGTTTGATAAATAATTTGCATTTAGCATTCAAGTGTGTGAATTTTTGAAACAAAGATGCTAGTTGGTTTATTCGGCAGCTTCTGCGGATGATGAATGCGAGACAACGTGATTTAGTTGCGAGTTGTTGTTGATGCTGGCGTTTCTGGTGATGACCACACAACTACAAAAACACACATGATAATGTGATATACTTTTTATCCAGGAGAACCCAACGAAGGAAAACTGGTGAGCAACACACAATTTTTTCTTGTTCTTTTTACACACGACAATAATATGAAGATGATATACGCGATCTCCTGGAGAATTCACTCACATGCTTTTATTTTTTTGCCTACACATCTAATATTCGTGATTTTTTTTAAAAGCTAGATTATATGTTTGAATAAGACAGTGGCTGTGTGTGTGTTTGGAGAAAAAGGGTTGACGAGTGTGGAGAGAAGGCTGCTCATGCATGTGTGTTTTCTGGAGAGATATTTTCTATAAGCTATATACTCTTGTGTTTGAAGCTCTCTCGGTTCAACTTTGAACAAGCTTTGCAAAGAATAAATTTTTTGTTTGGTTGTTGGTTAGGAGGAAAAAAAGTGCTTTTAAGCGTATTTGGCTGGCGCAGTACGAGTACAATCGGAACACACACACTCGCGTGTATTTGCCAACAAGAACTGACTGAATAACAAGTTTCTCAACAAAGCTGTGGTGGTTTGTATGGATGCTCTCTCTCTCTCGCACTCAACTTTGTTCAGATCAGAGTTTCATGTTTTTTAGCGTAACGTCATATAAATGTGCATCTTGGGCTGTGATGAAAAAATACATTGTGAACGTGTGAGTACGTATCAGCCCTACGAATAGGTTCGGCCTTTTTTCCAAATGCGCCATTGAGGAACCCACCCTTTTCAGTTACACGACTACCTCACCATTGGATTTTGGTGGGTTGGAGCTCCGCCTTGGGTCGGGTTACCCTTCACTTGCATTGTACAAACTACACATTGTTTGGATACGCTACAATGTTTTAAGGTGAGTAGGTAGCGAGAGCATACGCGTATGTTTTGAGCCTGCATCATGTACACACACAGCCAAGTTTCATCTCTTTTCCTTTTTCGAAGGAATTTCAACAGAAATGCCTAGGCTGAAAAGCTGGGTTCAGGTTGCTGCAGAAGATGTTCGTGGTTCTTGGTGTGAGGATGAAGTATGATGGCTTTATACCTTGATATGGTCGTATGAAAACATGGGATGCTACACATGCTTGCATGCCGGTAGAGTATCCTGAGATGTTTTGTGTAAAACGAGAGCATAATAAAAAATATGTATTTTTCAGGAGATGTTGTGGGGTAACGGGAGACATGGGTTTTTGTAGCATAAGCAGAGAGGTTGGTTGCAATGATGTGAGTGTGTGAGCAGGAATGTCGGCGGATGGATACTGGGGGAATTCTAGATTTTATTGGGAGAGGATGGGAAAGATGTGCAATAAGGAAGTGGTTTGGATTCGGTTTAGGGTGATAGGTGTGTCGCCTTTCGGGGATTCTTGTCAACTTTTCCGGGTTTCGTTTGGGAGAGAAAATTTTCTTTGTTCATCTTTTTGCTACGGATATTTTTCTCATTGAATGAAATTTTTGCTCTGATTCTGAATGAAAAGGTGTTTTTAACTCAATTGATTACAATTATAGATAAAATTGTTCGGTAACTCCACAGGTTGAAATGACCCGAAGAGTCAATTGCAACAAAAGACTCCCGATCGTAATCACCAAAGTTTATCAAACCCAATTGTAACGAGAGTCAACAATCAAAACCAATAAATAAAAAGTTCATTTTCCCCTGCGTCACCTTTTCATTTTTACACAAAGCCATTCACAAGAAAGTTTGTAACAAAAAGAGCATCACGGTTTAGTGCACGCAGGTCATGGTGAAGTGATAATGTTTAATAATGTTTTTACCGTGAGACTGATCATGATGTCGGGTAGAAATTGTAACGGATGGGTTTTTAGAAATATCATCACGATGATGAGTGCAACAATCAGAGAGAAAATGATTCAATTCATTTCACTCGATTTATGTGCATTTTTGTACTATACGCTTCAATTGATTGACTGTCACGATGACCTCCCATTGTCGATTATAACCTATTTGAGAAGACAACGCAGGCACAATCCTTTATCGTATTGGTTTGTGCATTTTTTCCCCGACAGATAACAGAGATCTTACGCTATCGTTATCATCGGTAAAAAAATAAACGCTCCCCCCAAAAAAATATTATCAATAAGTCACACTGAAAATGATCGGTTTCATGAAATGAAAATTCCAATAGAGCACACAGCAGTGTGCAAACCTGGTAATCTCACGATCTTTTCAGGTTGTCGTGAGGAGGTGATCTTTTTATGTTACTTTATTGGGATCTCCTGGAGACTCACTTTAGAACTTATTTTTCAACCCTTTCGTGAAATCAAACACACTTGGTTAACCCTTTTACCTGCCCTTTTGCCATTTCTCGTTCTATTATCATTTTTTCAATCATCATTCTTCGGGGATGGTGAATCAAACGGTTCCATTTCATATTTTTTAAATGATACACAGAGATTTAAAATATATAATTTCTTGTAAATCGAAAGAACGTATGTTTGAGTGTAGAGAAACGAGAATATCTACCGCCTACTGTGCTCACTAACACAACTTGTGTTCCACTCCACACGCTTCTCATTAACGTGTTTCGTTTCTTTTAAAAATTATTTTATTTTAAATCTCTCATTTGTTTCGTTGCGTTTTCGCTCCCATCTTACATTCGTGTGTCACAGGTGACGACAACTTTAATGATATACTACTCTAGTAATTTATACGTTTTCCTACGTACGCATTAGCAATCACACACGTTTTTTAAACGCAAATTTATTAAAAACATTGTTTTACAACACGTTTCAATTAAAATTTTAGTAAAGTAATTCGTTTTTACACATCTTACAGAGATACTATCTCTGATCATAACTGCTGATAAGTGTATACGAATGATAACGATTTCAATTGAAAAATCAAGTTGAATTGTAAAACACTCTAAATGTATTTTTTATGAGGACTAATCAACAAACCAAAACACATAAAGTTTATTAGCGGTCAAGGTTAGTTTTATGTACATGCATAATCAAAACGGATTTTAGCCACATTTTCATCAGTAGCATCGCATCACTGTACTTTCGATGATTATGCCGTAATTTTCATTATGATTTTCATCCCATACATTTTAATAAGATGTACACACACTGCATAACAAAAAACGGTCTAGTCCCGCAGTTTTAAGCATCATCGCCAGCAAACATAATAATTTCTAACATCATCATGCATTTATGTGCATTTATATAAACTCAGACACCCGGGAAAAGGAAGTTGTAAACGAGTGTAGTAGTGTGTGCGGAAATATATTAAGCCCGAATAATTTTGTATAAAATACGGGATAGTTGAGTTAGCTAACTCGGTAGTATGTATGAGAGAGGGCGAGTTTTTACACAGAATTTTAAGATGGAAAACCACAGCAAGAGAGAGTAAACTGGATAATGTGTTCCGTTGTTGCAATTCATGAATGAATAAAACGTTTGAATGAGCGTGTACACTCTCCTAATAGAATAATTTACTAAAACTTCGACCCAGTTTTTTGGAGCAAACGAAGATATCATTTTGAAACGATAAAGAACATGGTTTACAGAGAAAGATACTGCACCCTTGAGTATTAACTTGTGCCACAGCAGCAGTACTCAAAAATCAGCCCTTGAAAATTGTCTCGATCTCCTCCCCCACCACGTAGTTAAGTTGTCTGACTCTCTCTACTAAAGCCCATAGCACATTGCCCCCGAGAAAAAAATATCGAAAACAGTACAACCGGACATTATGATGACGACGATGTAGAAGAGAGAAAAAAATGGTAAATGGACTGATGGTTGGATGGTGCCGCTCCAGTCAAGTGTTCTTTATAGTCGGTAATGATAGTAATAAAATGCGGAGAATGGGGGTTATGAAAAACGGTGCATTATGATGCGTAATGATGCTCATTATGCGAATGGGTATAATTTTAGTGGGCATCGTTGTTCGTTTTTCGAGATACATTGTTGTTGAATGTTGATACATTGTTATATTTTTAGAGGAAATGGTACATTTTTTTCTTTATGTGCATTCTTGGATAATTGAAGTGGAAATTTTCAGTTTTTTTCCTTGAAAATGTGAAATGCATGTAGTTGGTGTATTCATGACCTTCTGGTTTCAAAAAAAACTTTATGTTTCTAATTTTTTATTGTAAAATCTACAAAGTGTGAATGCTATACTGTGATGATGCATAAATCTATAAAAAAAAACTGCGATCACGTCACTTAACCTTCATCTACAACAAAGAATAATATCGCAGTGATTATCATGATGAGTGGCACAGCAGCAAAAAAAACTTGTGTGTTACTTTTTCCTCTTCAGATCGAATTATGTACATAAGTAATAAATGAATGCACATGCATAAGAAATTTAGAGGAAATTTGAAAATCTAATGGGGATGTTGATGAGGAAGATGATGAGCATATCAGCAGGGAATCAGAAAAAGATGCGTTTAAGTGTGCTAGAGAGTATATGTGTCTTGTTCAAAGTTACGTTAGAGTTAAGTTTTTTTGGGGGAAAATATAACAAAGACGTTATGAACCGAATTTTTAAGGGGAAAAGTAGGGAATTTTTAGAAATTATACACCACGGATGGATCATCAACGTCATTGTATGCTAATATTATTCTGGAGAACTGACGGGATGGGGTGAATAGGGATATGGCACTTCTTGATAGTTTTATGGTAATATGTTTTCACTAGAATGTAGGGCTACTAACAAAAAAATTCTTGCGATTGCGAATCGATATTGAATAAGCAAGTTCAAGAATCGGCGGGTTTTTGTGGTCGCAATTACGGGATTAATTAAACATATATTCATCGGGGGCGAATATTTTAAGTCTTGTTGATAAAATGCACTTTTGGATATGTGTGTCTGGTGTGGTGTGGTTGTTGAAGAAACATTAGTCGGGATTCTATTGTCAGTGTTGCTAGTTGAAAATGTTTGTGCAATGCAAATGTGCGTTTAGCGTTTTGCATACATTTGAATCAATTTGCTTTCAGATGAGAGGACGAGAAATGAGGAAGAAGTGATAATAAAGCATTGTAGAGGAGAGAAAACGGGGTAGGTTTTGCTTCAACACATGAAAATTTACTCTCTCTCCATGTTACTCAAGTGGTTTACTTGCGACTATTTAGCATAAAGGAGGAAGGTCCCTGTATTAAATTAATACGGTGTAAAGTTTCAGTATATTAAACTAATTTTAATGCGCATTGACAATTTTCTCTCTTGAGAGCGTTTCAAGGTTGATTGCTATCGGCTTTTCCGTCACTCCAACACATTTGCTTTCGTGCTTTCTAATCTGAATTTATTTCGCTGGCGCAATTGTTTTAATGTTATGCGATATTCTGTTTTGGGGGTGATATGATCAAGATGATTTCTGAAAAAAGCGTGATGAGCAGCTGAACGTATTCGTGTTCGAATTTCATCGACTAACAGCATTGTATAACATTTATGTTAAAAACAAATAATCCTGAATGTTTCTTCACCAAATTCCTATTTTTATGGATGTATCGGAATTTAAAATCTATAAAATTCGAAATAATTCATTTCTTGTTTTGAATTAATTCCAGGTATCTGACGAAAGCTGTATTGTTTTTGTGCTGGTAAATCGAGACGTTTCCTTTGAAGTGTGCATACATGAATATTATTTTTAAAACAAAATTGTCGTGGGATGTCTCAGTTTTTTTGTTATATCGGATTTCCTCGTGTGTTGAAATTGATCAAGGTTACACATGGACTCAAGGATCGTATTTTTTTAAAGTTTTAAGTTTCTGGACGGTATTTATTGGAAAAAGTTTTCTGTTTTAGTACCCAAAAAATTGCAAGAACTAATTAGCATTGTATATGTTGTCTGCTTTTTACAATACTCTTTGCAAACCTATTCGTAGGAATAGCTCTAATAACTACAGTAAACGTACTGTCTGAAATCGAATGTAACCTTCAACCCTTTGACGCTGTTTCTTGTGCTGCTGATGTGTTGTTCTTGTTTATCACACTTTTGTGTAAACGCACGATACAAACAAAAACGACCCCACGAAAGTAAAATGTATTTACTTTTGCAATAAAGACGGTGTGGAGTTGCTAAAAATTCAATATATCATGGTGATGTGAGTATATCCATTGTTATTCGACGTGAAACAAAAGAAAACGTATCGGGTATCTTTGTGTGGTTGTTAAAGATTGGGGATTATGATAAGCTTAAAGAGAATATGGACATTTTGTAATTTTTTTCAAGAGAAGCGCAAGCCAATGTGTTTTTGGACAGATGCTCTTTGGTATAGAGTCGGTGGTGTAAAGAGAGATGTGCTTTGCTGCAAAATGCTTGAACAGAAAGTTACACAGCACAAGCCCAGCAAGCAATCCACCACCCCCACCCCCAAACAAAGCTAAAGCGAGAGAAAACCAACCGCTCTACATTTTATTTCGCTTTAGACTCGATTGTTACAGAACCTCATGTTGTAATGCTGATCTTCAAATTGTTCAAGTTCGCATATCCAGCGATTATGTGACAGAGGAGCGCTGATCACAGAGACGATCAAAATAGACAAAATAAGTTATCATATAATCTCTAATGATATGTCCAAACAAACTTAAACTTTCCCAACGAGGGAACTCTCGAGTGTTTGCGCTGAAATTGATAGCATGCACAACAGCGCAGCGTACTTGGTAGATTTACATCATGAAAAGAAAAATCAGACACAAGCATCTCATCGATATCCAGTTTCTTATGTCATGTCAGCAGTTTGTATGGTGTGTTCCATAAACATGCTAAACTTTTATCAGACGAGTGCTAATTGAGCTTTTCTGTGACTCTTTTCTGTGATAATCAGACTGATAAATGGGATACACTTAAAGGTTTCGTTGATAATCTTTTACGTTATTACGCCATTTCGCCATCTCTAATGTCAGGGGTTTCAAAACGTGTGTGGTAAACTGAATCAAAATGTCAGGTGCTCATGCAGGAAAACTAACACTTTAGACAGCAACGATAGTAATGAAATGGCAAGTATATAAATAACCTGGCATTATTGAATATTAGAGAAGATGTGGTGAGAGGATCAGAGATCTCATTAAAGTCATCATCACGTATCCCTCCACTCAAACATCTACAAAGATGCTTGTTCAAACAATGGGACAACCAAAAAATGTCGAGAGTGGGTGTATCCCCTTTTATTATACTTTTGCAGACTGAACTATATCCATATTCAATACACATTTCCCCACCTGCAAAGCTTGTGTACTCGAAAAAATACATTCTCTATCCACTATGCCAACCGTTATTGTTGTGTGTTTGGTTTAGAACAATGGACAACTGTATGGATGAAAGCGCAGATATATTTTTTTACCCACCTGAATGTCAACCCATTGTGTTTCTGTAAACGGATAGATGCGACTCATTCATGCAACGGCACACAACAGTTTTTTTAGGCACAACTGCTTCTTGTTTTTGTAGAAACGTTGGAGAAATAAAAGTAAATTTATTCGTCTGTGCTGTCATCCGGTGTGATATGGATGTGTAGAAAATATTAAAACCCTAAAACAAATACAATGCCACTTTTTTCTCCCACCTTGCTTCTGTACTTTCTCACCAAATTCATTAAATTCCCCAAAAAAATCGATACATTGAACAAAGTGGATAACGATTAAGACCATAACCCCTCACGATCCGTTTTTAATCTCTATCCTTAATCTTGTGTGCTCTACCGTTCCATCTTAATGGAATCGACACTTTAGATACAGGAAGTTGTGATGTTTTGTTGTTCTGATATCGAATTCCTTTTACGAGCTACTTCCTCCATTTGTTTTCGTGTTAATTGTCGAAAAATCTAAATGGGGGGAGTATCCACTGTCGTTCAATTGTTTTTGATAGTCAGGAATACGTTTTTATTTTACTCATCCTTTACTGACATGTTTATGTTTTTTGCGTTGTTTGTCACGCTATTTGCGTCAAGTTTTTTAATGCAAGTGCATATAATCAAACTTGTACAGAATTTAAAATAATATAATTGTGTTTAGATCAATTATTGGCACAAAATTTACTAAATTTGACTGTCAAATGACCAAACCTTAATTCAATCTAATCTTCTTGAGAGAAAAAATCAGGTGCAAAACATTCCACTTTTTTTCCACTCACCACAGGTTTTGTCCTTAATGCGCTACAACCTTTTCAACATAATCCCATCCAATCCTTCCAAAGGCAAATGCACAAATGAAAACAACAAAAAAAATCTCAATTAAATGCATCATGAATTTTGTGTTGATCAGTAGCTGATGATCCTCATCATACCCCCATGATCGACAAGAGCATTTTAAAGTATTATAATCGCCATTAAACTCAATGAAAACGATGAGTAGCTCTTTAAAATGCAAGGCGGCATGATACACACTTTGCTACGAGCTACGTTTCTACAAAAACCCAATCACTTTAAAATTCCAGTACATCATACAAATGAGGATTTTTGTAGAAGAATAGGATCTCTCATCATCACAACAAAAAGCTTAAGAATATATTTTGCAGGTTCACAAAAAAAAATCCATCTAACGAAAAACTATTTATTTCACGTTAATTGGTTATTCAGCTCATGTTTGACATTCTTGTTAATCGCCATTTTGTGGAGTAATTTTTACATCTACCCCTTTTATTTCCATACTGCCAACAAAACACATGCACACTAACTCATAACATCAGTGTACATCTTCAGAGTACACGATAATTTTTGAACAAAAATGGTATTTTTATTTGCCGATTAAAGCGAAATAAGAGAAAAAATAACATGTAGTTTGTATGTCAATTCGTAAGTTTTTTTTTGTGTGAGTGAAGATGAAAGAGTTACAATCAAACAGACAAACGATTATCATCAGCGTTACGATTATTGTCGCGTTATAGTCGTGTATGTATTATGTATAGTAATTTTCTCGTGTAGTTTTATACATTTTGATGATAGTCTATTATAATAGAGAATAAAAAAATATCCCTGCTGTTATGCTTTTTAGAAGCACACACCAAAACAAATTATTATGTACATTTGAATGCTTAATTTGCATGTTGAGGAAAAAAGAGAACTAACCTGTGTTGCTTGAATAGCCTGAGATGGTGAACTGAATGATACAGAGATATACAATGTGAGTGTGTAATCAACCCATTATACATACGAGTGTGTTTCTTTTTTGATGGCAATGCTATTTAAATTAGCATGATACACCTGTTATTTTGCAAAAAGAAAATATTCTCTCTTTTCACTGCAGGAATTATGACGTACACTTGCTGAGATAAGTACTCTCTCTGATGTGCTCAGCAACAGGTTAAGCATTTTGGACTTTTTCTCGATTACTTTTTTCGTTAAAATTCAGGGCATGTCTACGTTATTGTCTGGTGATGACTGTGGTGATCAGGTTCAAGCTTGGATTTTTTTTTGGGTTATTTGAAGGGATTTGAAAAGAGTTTGGGTTTTAAATACCTACGTTAAAAATTGAGATCCTGTAAGGATATAACGAGATTGGTCATTTAGACAGTTTGAACATCCTTGTGTAGCTTGTAAATCTTTGACTTGAATGTTTTCGCACAAATTAACAGAAATAGTTGAAATACATAACATATCGTTTAAGCAAATAAACATTAAAACTGTCATGTATGTTTTTTTCTCTTGGGAGAGAATCAAGACACGAGAAAAGTAAATAGAGTGACATGGTTGTCTTGATTCATGATAAATAAAGGATTCACGACTGTTGACAATAAACATGATGATAGCATTCCGTCAAAAAGAAAGATGAGGATTTATGAGTGGCAACTGATGAAAATGGCAACGTCAATTTTAAATGCAATGGTGCATGTTTTTTTGTTTCTGTGCAGTGTGTGGTCTGCTTTTTTGTTTAAAAACAAGTCATGTTATTGAGGTAATTTGTAAGAGTTTATGAGTATGAAGTTACTTTATCGGGGGCTCTTATCTTTATTGGGATATTTTGCCATTATGTGGCGGGATCGAGTAAAAGGAAGTTTTTAAGCGAATTTATGCGTTTGTGGGGGTGAGTTTTTTTCTTGTCTTGTTGAAGAATTGGATTTTTTTGTCTTGAGTTTTTCTGTGACTTTGCGAAAGGGGTTTGTTGTATAAATTGGGTTGAAATTTAGAGGAATGTCGCTTGTAATAAAAATTTGTCTTTTTTGAAGATCATGTTGCAACTTTCATATGGGAATTTTTCGCATGATTGATTTTTATCTCGCTGGGTTGCATGTTCAAGTGCCAAATCTTCAACTTATATTCAAAAGCTCATAAAAATATGGCACTCAGATCAGCGACAGAAACTCTCTAGTGGTGAACAAAGGAGCAATACAAGCAGCGGAGAAAACTTTATTTTAACTATCTCGTTTCATAATTTATGAATGAATGGCTCCCTGTCAAACGCCATAAACCAAACGTTTTCTCCATTGTTCATAAAATCCATTTATAATCGTAATGTCGCTGCTCCCACTTATACGATACATTACAACTCACATTACTACTACCTGTCTTGAGAATGTGTGGTGCTTGTTTGTGGATGAGAAATCACAAACATTAACGTTGTTTTATGAGTTTCCTCACCAGAGAGGTAAAAAGAATGAGAGTCGAAGGAGAAAAAAAGAAATTGCACTTTACAATCTCTCGTCTTGAATTAAGAATGAGTGGATGCACACTCCCTGCACCATGCCAAGTTTTAACATATTTTACCTGTTTTTCATAAATATTATATTATGCTGCTTTCATTCATAATAAGCGATATGAGCGAAATGATAATAATAAAATATTACGTTTTGTTTTCTTGTCCATCTGTGTGTGCACAAGTTTTCTCGTTATGATATGCGCAGTTAAGCTTAATATTGTTACCACCAAACAATCATGAACTGGCCAACAAGACCCATTACTGCGTGCTTCAATGCTTTGTACGTGCAATTCAAAATGGCATGTTTCAGCTTCCAATATACTCTAGCATGTTTACATCATCTCTCCCATCCCTTTACACGTTCTGAAAAACTGTTTGGTTACATGATAAATAAGGTCCCAAGCTGGACAACTCCATATGATTATAATTATCGAAAAACGCAGTCATGCGATGAGTTGAAAATATCTACAGAAAAAATCAGGAAAATTACCCGACTCTAGTTTGTTTTCAGTGAGATTTAAAAAAAAGTACATCTTATTATGAATGAAATCTTTATACTAAAACAATGTAGTGATGAGTCCAAGAAAATGTTAAGTATTTGTATATGCACTCAAACAACATGTGTACATATTTTGTAAAGCTTCCTCAAAAAAAATTAAGCAGAACAACGTAAAGGTGCGGACAGGTGAATCATAATCAACATAAAAACAAGGCTCGTAAATCTAAACTTTAATTAATCCTTGAAAACCTCATCTCTCTACCTGTTCAAGTCTGTAAAACAACATATTTTTGTGCTGAGAAAGAGAGAAACAAGATTTAGGAGTTTTCTCCGTTTCCTCCACACAGAAATAGTTATTATTTTGGAATTGGGAATGTAGAAGGTATGTTACACTCATGAGTATGTGAACATTGTGAAAAAATGAGAGGAATTGAAAGCTTAAGTAGATCGCTGCAGGATTTTGTTGTGTATTTTCATCTTTATCACTAGCTAATAAGACGGGAATAAGTAGAGTAAAAGTCCTGTTTCTCACACAGATACATACCTATTTATTGGGGCTTATTAATCGGGTATTTGCTTTTAAGGGATCACTGTTAAAATAGTTCCATTTTTTGAGAAACGTTAACCCTTTCGTTATACAATAACCGTCTGATATATGGAGAAATATTTTTGTATCGTGAGCAAGGTTCTGTTGGACATAAAGTACAAGTAAACTGACAAGCATTTAATGTAAACTCACTTGGAGATGAATTATGGCTTGAGAGGGGGTCAATACGTTTGTTCTTTTTAAAAAACCTTTCTATACTTTTGTATACGAACGCTTTTTTCTAAACATTTGAGAGTTTTTAACATGATGACCCTTTCCCTGACCTCATACATCTGTACAGTATAAAAATGCCATGTTTGTGTGGCTGTAAGCAGCAGTGCTTTTTCGATTGCTCTTTTTTTCTATTTCAGTGTCTTAACGTTCCAAAGTCTGCATAGACCTGCTGGAGATCTGCGTATCCCACAGGTAAAGTCAACCTGGTCAAATAAGACGAATGGGTAGATATGATGAGCGTGAAGGGAGAAAACCAAGTATGTATTACGCTTACCTTTTTTCTCTAAAACTCACCCTCTGGTCTCTCTGGCCCGTTAGGTCTACTCGCATTGTTACAGTTACGTGGAAAAAAGGGTTGAATACATGAAAAATTATTACTACGAGAATCTTTGGAATATTTTAATCTTTTTTTCTGCTGCTGCAGCTGAAGTATCATAAAAAGGATACAGCTACTGATCTCATCAGATGTTAAGCCATTTTTACAAGATATGGGTTTTGTGCGTTTACCAATTTTTCATTTTATTTTGCCCGTTGACTGCCGTAAAGATTGTGTATTTGAATTCTCCGACCTTTTGTGCTTTTTTATTGTTGTGTGTCAAGCTTTTCTTGTTTGAATTCGATATAAAAATGACTTATAGCGTATTATGGAGGAATGGAAAAACTCTACAATGGAATTTGATGTTGCTCTCACACAAGCTTTAATGGTAAATGTAATATAACTTTTGGACAAATGAGTCTTACGTTCTCAAATGAATTGTATATTTTAAATTCTTCTACAATATTATGTGCTATCATGAAACTTCCGTTTTCAATACATTGTGTACTGAATGTTGTGTACTTGACAGATCAAAAAGTGGATTATTGTACAAGTAGAAACAGGCTACTTAATTTCAAGCGTATTTGTAAGCGGAAGCACTTTGAAATTTGATCGGGCTCCTTTCTTTGACTTTACTGATGGGAAATATTTTAATGTTTATCGTTAAGAATCTGCTAGCATAAAAAGCAAGAATACTCATGTTTTCAGGTAGAAATGCGCAGTACAGAAAAAACGGGACAATCCAAGATGCTTGTCCAGTGAACAGTAGTTATGGGTCTTATTGCTTGCATCCGTCCGTCATTCAATCTATTTGTGTACTTAAGACAGTGACACAAATCACCCCATCCGACAAAATACGACTGTGGACATTCTTATCTCTGTATCATCATCATCTTGATATCAAAACGTATATTCTTTTTATTACACTATTTCTCCATCATCGTGTCGGCAACGTGTAGCTTGTCTGTTATGCACAAAGGAAGATTGTCAGTAGCCTTATTTTCCAGCGGCAATTTGTCTTGAGTCCTGTTTTTTAGATGATGATAAGATGGATAACAAAAACAAACATGTTTTTTTATGTTGTTGCGACAAATTTTTCTTGTATCGTTGTTTCGTGAACAAGAGACTCTTTTATTATTATTTCTCATGGCATTTATAAATTCTAATAATTATTCCCTGTGAGGAATCATTGATGTCGGAAGACGGAGTAACTGACCAAAGACAAAAAAGGATTTGGTAGAAATGTCGTAGGGTATGATTGTGTGAGCGGGTGCGCGGTAGAACGTGGACCGTGTAAAAACCAAGCAAAAGTACAAGAAAACTATCACTCCATAAAAATAAGCGCATGATGCAATGAATCTCGAGATAGAGATCGGATCAGACAAATTTGTCCGGTGACGTGAAGTTTTTTTGTAGCTACAAAAAGACCTCTTTGTCTTTTTTTAACGTTTCTTTTGTCATTTCTTGTCCCTCCTGTGATGATGCTGCTTTCTTGCTTTCACATCAAGTACAATTTTAGAATTATGACGTGGCAGAAGCAAAAGTCAAAGGGTTTTCGTTGTTTCATATAGTCATTTGTTTCAAAAGAGTATCTACGCTATCTGTGTAATCACTAAAAATGGTCTTGTGTGAGATATGCTGTACGTATGATAAGGTGAATTTCGATGCTGTGTCAATCAAGGAAGAGATTTTGGAATTATGCCTATGATTTTTACTCTTGCTAGTATTCAAAGTAAAATGTTGAATACACATTATCATGAGGATGTCGACAATGCACGTCCTCCAAACAAAAAACCCTACGACAGAGATGACAACAATTGAATAATGAATTTCGGTAGTTTCTTGTCCTGCAACATTTTGTACAAAAGCAAATGGAAGCACCTCTATTATTATGCAGCTAGCGCGCCTAATTTCTCTACAAAGTTATATTCCTCATGTTACACATTTTTAAACTTTGTAGAATAAGCTGATGCCTGCAATCAGCCAAAAAAAATATAAACTTGTTAGCAGAACAAGAAAATAGTTTTCATGATCAATTCACCAGCAGAAGAATAATACACTTGACACATACTCTATCATCTTCCTAGAGTTGTTGCATGGATCATCTTCTTGGCATCGCAGAGAGGAAACATGATGACGACTTGTGATTCTCAGCAAAGATAAAAAACGATATGTTGGATGAGCAATATAAAAATGGCATATTATCATGGGATTATATACAGAAAAGCTTTTGTCTTGCTGTAAAAATAATGTGTCCTGTTGAAAATGACTACACAAAAGAGATAGACATCTTTTTTTGACTCACGCCAAAATAAAAATTGAACCTGTACCAGTAGCGAAGCAAGCAAGAAAACTAATGTCTTGCTGATGACGGTGCAAAATTGATTGTTTCAGAGAGAGAAGAGGCTTTACAAGCGTGCATCGGAGGATCAGGTGTAACTTGTACACTTGAGATTGCTTTACGTATCATTTTGCTGAGTAAAAAGAATCCTCATGATTTTATTGTGATCATGTTTATAATGATGGCAAAGCAAAAGGCATTTGTCGTGGCCTTTTAGACTTTTTTTCGTTCATTATCATTTGGAGAACTAGGCACTGCTACTGATCATCATGATGATGATGCTGGTTGAATGAGAAGAGATTCGTTAACGTTATTATGAAGATTATATGTGCATGTATATGCATATCATACATAAATTTACAACGAGAAGTGATGAATGGGTTGGCTTTAAAAAAAAAGATGTGCGGGTTTTTGTATTGAAACGTGTGTAGCATAGTGTCTTTGTTAAGAAAATTTCGCATTGTTTTAATTTGTTTTTGTGTGGTAAACTAAATCAACCTATCGACCGCACACACATCATCAATATTGCACATGACAAGAGTGGCTTCTGCTTTACTATCACCTACACGAGTTTTAAAGTTAAATTCAGTGAGCATTCTTTGGTGTGTTCTTGATTGATGGGTTAGGTAAACTGGAAGTGATGGAAAAATTATCTCTGAAAAAAATACTAGTTGGGGTATTGTTGAGTTGCATCATAAGCTTTCTAAAAACAATTTTCTGTATTTTCAATTGAATCGTTTTGTTGATGGGTTTACTAATGGGTATGACTCCCATTTAAGTTTTTCTTAATGACATCTTTTAACCGATATGATGCTTTACGATATTATCGTAAACAAAATAGAGAGTTTTGTTGTCATTATCGTTAGTTTTATTGTTATTGGTTTTCTTTCTTCTTGTGAAGTACGAGAGTATGAGATCGATTTTTTTCATTCATGATTTTTTTTTGGAAAAGTTTGACGAATTGGTGGCGGCTTTGTTGATGATAACACAAAAGATGATGAGAGTCAGGAGTAATAATCACGGAAGTGAATGGTTCTGTTTAAAAATGATTGGGTTTTTTGCTAAAACAAAAAAGTATTACCTGAAATATCTATTCTTAAACGTGCTTTATCAAATGACCCCAGACATGACACATTAGCGTTTGTTACGCTGCAATACGTAGACTAGAGAAATGGGCTTCATAAACAATTTGAAAATTGTGAACCTGTCGTCGGGTAATACTTTTTGCTCTTTTCTGTCTGTTCTGTCTGAAATACTATTTTTTCTTAAGCACACACACTCCCAGAAAAAAATAGAGAACGATTGCAATGTGATCCGAGACTCCCTGGTGTGCTACCCTTCATCTTCCTCTAAAAACCAATTTTCTTGCTCGTGTTATTTATCTCTTTCTTATTTCTGAATCTCAAGCTAATTTACTCCCTATAGGGTTTTCAAGGCACCACACTCTCTTAAACTGTACGAGCTTTTTCTCTAAAATAAATATCTTTACAATTTTCTCCTTGTCTTCACCAAGAGATGATTCTTTTTTGTCTTGAGTAATGTGTGTAATTGCGGTTGTGTGTATAGCGTGTTAAATTTTTTAAACACATTTATGTTGAAATAGGATTTTTTTTGAAAAACATATTATTCACTTTTAGCCCCCTTCTGTGTGCTATATTTGATCTGGTTAAATAAATAAAATTGAGTGTGTTTCCATTTTGGAAGTATCACGGTTTTTGCGAGAAAAAAAGGCGATTCGGATTAGAAAAGGAAATTGAACTTTGACATTTGTACGATTAGGTTTCGTATTAAAGTATTGATACTTTTTTGGATGATCTTCAAGAGATTTAAATTGCTGCTACTGAAATCGTTATAAAGCTTGAAATGAACAAAACCCCAAAATTACACTTAAAATATTAATTATACACTCTTGTTTACCTCGTCTGCACCTACAACATATCTTAACCCAGCACCATGCCTGCTGCCTGCATGCTGCCGTCTGTCGTCGAGTCTCCTGTTTTTAAAAATACGCATTGTTTCATCTCTCTAATCAAAAGCGTAATAAAAAGAATTTTGGTAGAATAAATCTGATTCAACTCATTCGACTTTTACTTCTTATTACAGGTTAGAGACTTTAAAAACCACATCATTGTTTTCATTCTACATGATTCCCGCTGATTCTCCACCAAAAAAAAGTTTTTATAGAACAGAAATGGTTGTTTGTATTGTTTTTCTCCTCAAAAGATAAATCGCCATGTCCTTTTGTAAATACGATTAATTTAGCCTAAAGGTAGTCTTTGATGCAATGACTTTGTTGGTAAGTAGGTGGTTAACGGGTGAATCATTATGTAGTGCTGGTATTGACTATTTGTGTTTGTGGGAAACGATTCCAACTCATATGCTAAACATTCGATTATGTTATACGAGAGATTTTTTTTCAAACATGGTTTGTCAAATTATTTTTTTCAGCTTTTAAACAAATCCATACGAAGCTTTTAAAGAATTCTTGTTTTCAAACGTTCTTATTTTCTAGGTTTCTTCATGTTTAACAAGCGTTTCGTTTCAAAACTTAAACTTCTCCCAATTTTTTTATTAATCAGAGCCAACTCTAAAAATGATAATGAATTTTTTAAACAGGTAAGGCAAATGTACAGTGCTTACATAAAGCAACCCAGATATTTACAGACTTTTCCCTTTACTTTTTTTTGTTTATCGTGTTGAGACGAAAATTTCATAAACCCGAGGCTGGGCAAGGAGTCGTTATTGTGCATCCTACGACGGATGATCATAAATTGTCCCACTGAAGTGCACGCGTGTTTCTTAATTTTTCTTAACGTTTTGGTGGTGATGTACATAAACCTCAGATTTTTTTTCGTACAAAACCCATCATCATGTAATGAGTCAAAAGACTATAAGATGGATTCAATTAAGAAACATGCAAAACAAGCATAATAATTTAAAGCTCCACATTATTTACTCAAAATAAGCAGAGTAAAATTTGAAATCAACACACCGCGTTAATCCTTTAGCAAATAAGTTATTTACACGAAATTTATTCATTGCCACGTTGCAAATTTTTCCATAACTCACCTGAATGAATTCCTCTCATGAGCTTTGCACTCTACATATTTTTCAATTGACTCATACGAACATCAGTCGACTCAAATGTTTAACAATAACGAATTCAAAAAAAAAGTTACACTCTCATAATAATCCTGACTCCACACCAGCAAAAAATGATGATATTTTTCCATGAAAAACGTAATAACAATTAACCATTTTCATCCCCCAACACAATTGTTCCTCTCATTCAACTATTGTCATTGTCGCCCATTACCGTCCATTTTTACGAGCAGTTGTATCAACATCATTAGTTTTTCCACGTTGCCCAAATGACTGCTAGCCACGCAACTGTATCGTTTACACACAGAGATAGATTATTATGATAATTATTTTCGACAGTGACAAGCAACACAGCATACCTTTTTTTTGGGAAACCTGGTAGTTGGGACAATGACGAGTTCAGTGTTCTTCCTGTGTGCTTTATGGCATTGTGTAAGTGTTTTGCATGTGTTGCTGTCATCATCTCGAGAGAAGGAGTCAACCCCATCGTTTTTTCAAAATAATACAGTACAAAAATAGACAGATGTTAGCCGCCTATCATGATAGTCCAATAATAGGGTGTACTATGAAGACTAAAACTAATTTGAATTGTATGCTAAAATATGGGGACGCTTTGAGTAACGACTACTGCGCGTTTTTTTTTGCTGGTGTGTGTTTTCAGGTATAATTATCCATATAGCACGACATGTGTGCTTGCTTTCTTACGCTCTGTTAAACTCTGTACAAACCACCATTTTTACTCTCTCAGGTTGGTAATCATTTGTCTCCTCATCCGTCCTCTGGTCGGTAAATTCAAACGTACTCGTTATTGTTACGATTATTGTTGGAACGATTTCCTGAGAAATTATTATTATTCAGGGAAAACATGGTAGTCTGAGAACGTCAATGTTGTATAGCTAAAAAATTGTACGTTGCTCTCTAATGGTGCACAAGTAACATTAACAAAGCGTATTGAAAATGAATACTTTTTTATTACGATTTTGTTTGGTTGAGAAAGTAAAACCGAATGAGTATTGAAGGTGATGATGAGGTGATTGCAAATTACTAATGTGGATGCAGACAGCAATTGAAATTGCGTGTAAATTGTTCATTTTCTGTGAAAATTATTTTGGATATTGGAATATATTAATAAATTATTTTGTCTCTGGAAAATATGGTATTAACAATGTGTAGTTTTGTTTGAGGTTCAGTCGTATACTTTTTAACTTGCCTTTTTTGAAACTAGAAATTGATTGAAGCATGTCAATATAGAATACAGGGTTTACAACATTTCTTGGAAATATATCACCAATGAAGACGCAATAAAAGTGCAGAAAATCGATGCACACATACTCTGTCAGCACAAATGATTTTCGAAAACTATCTCCCTCGTCACTCTCTTGTTTCCCCCATATGCATGCACATATTTGACCCCATCCAATTATCAATTCTAATTTCTCGCTGTCATACACTTTTGCACAACGCGTATGATTTTTTTTTCAACGTAAGAACTTTTTTTTCCGTATGTTTTAGTTGAGGAAAGGAGCTAAAACCGACTCTCTGTTGACTATCCACCGTGTACACACAGTTCATTTGGAATGTGCATATGAAATCGTTGAAGAATATATTGTTTCTCAACATCCCCCACATCGCCACTATCAATTGTGGAACTTTCACGAGACGTGAAGAGGTCCACAAATCATGCTGGTTTAGAAAAACATTTATGCTTGTATAACCGTCGTTGTCAGTTATATGCACCGTTTTTATCCCATCAAGTTAACGCTTTTGAGACTACCGTGGCGTAGTTTAACTTTAGTTTAGGAATAATTTTTTGGTGTGTGGTGATGATAATGATGAGAATAAACCCGTAATAAAATTCACTTTTATGCATGAATTCGTGCATTTAAGTAGTAAAAAATGATTCTAACTTCTTGTTATTATGTGCATAATATGGAAGTTTTATAGCTTGGTTGTATAGTAAAAAGGAATGATAATAGGATATGATGATAATGCTGATGATGTGTTATAATAACGCATAAAAGTATGAATATGTGCATTAAATTGACTTTTTCCGTTGTGGGGGTTATGTGCTGGTGATTGTGATGGCTTTGCTGCTTTATACACTATTGAAAACCATCTTTTGTGGAGTGTGTTGGATTTCCTTGAGTTTCTTAATGTAAACTGATATGAAGTGGGTTTAGGTTTAAAGAAACAAGGAAGGGTATATATTTTTTTATTTCTTGAACAGGTCAAAATTGATATGGGTGGGTTTCCATTTCGTATGGTAAAAAAAAGTAAGTAGGTATTTTTGCGAAATGATTTACGAGATTGCGGGTGATGCAGTGGTGGTGAGGGGGATATAAAAAAATGAGAAGGGAAGTGAATGGCGGAAAAGGTAAGGTTTTTTAGTAGCATGTGTTTTATGACGATTTTTAAAGCGTTTTGCTAGCAGGAGTCTTCGAGGTGGGTCTCTTACTACTTTGCAGCGTCTTTTTAGCGGGGTTTATAGCTTTTTTGAGTGTTTGAGTTGGTTTTTTATTGAGTTGGTTGAATTGGGGGATATGTTATGGGGATGCTTTTGCTTGTCCGTCAGTCAACGAATGGGATTAAAATGTGTGGAGGTCACATGCATGGTCATTAAAAATGTTTTGATTTCGCTACGTTTTAAAATTCGCTTAGCTTGTCGAGAATCTTAAGTAAATATATATTTCTTGTGGGGATATACACCGCAAATATTGTGAAAAAGAGAGAGTGAATTGTGGAGTAATTACTTGGCTCTATGCTTGTTAAACTACAGGATAGAGTGATTTTTTTATCGTGCAATTGGTAATGGTTTGTTTTACGTTTGAAATACAGTTTATCTGACACGTAGTAAAAGTATCACCAGTTGGGTTGTTAATTTGGTAATAATTGGTTTGCGTGGTTGTTGCGGATATTCTCACTGGGTGTATTTTAAACACGCGAGGTGTATTTTGACACTTTTTACGAGCATTTTCAAAAAAAATGAATAGGATGGGTAAAGTAAACTCATAAATTTATTATGGGCTTTTGTTTGCTCTCGTTTTAGTGACTTTTAATTTCTTTTTTAAAATACAGATGCTAAAGAGAACAAAGCGAGACTGTCATCGTTTCATCTCAGTGTGCCCCGGTGTAACATCATTCTTCTAAAATATGCTACTGCATTGCGGGTTTCTATCTGCAACCACCCTTTTTATCCAACACCACCACGTTTACTTCATACACACTCGAACGATCAGAAAATATAAACAAAATAGCGTACTTTTTCATCCCATTTCCTTTTTCCTCCAAGCCTTTTTCCTCGTTACTCAAACTATCACAAGAAGTAAAACATTTGTGCGCATAAACTATGCTAATTAAATATATCAGAGACTTATGTTCTTTGGAAAGAAGCGAGAAATCAGGACAGCAATACGCAGTCAATTTGTCTCCAGACTACCTGAACGCAAAACTTTTCTGTTTAACTTTATACTCTATATATGATGTGTATTCATTACAACTGGCAAAATACAAAATCAACAATTTAAAATTTTATTCCCTTAAAATTCTTCAATCAATTTAACAAATCTACTCGTCTGCCTTGACTTGGTTGCATCATCACAGAAATTACCGTTTCAAGAAAATAAAGCAGGAAATTTACATGGCTTACTGGCTCTTACGTAATTGCACATACTCTGATTTGTGTACGTATTTGTCCCTTTCGACATTTTCTTCCCCGAATAGAAAATAATCTAATAAAGCACTCACATGTAAGCAGATGTGACGATATGTAATCATTTCCCATTCGTTTGTTTCGACGTTACTCTTGCTACTGATAAAAATAATATTGCTCGCTAGTAGCTTTCTTTTTTTTCTTACGTTCCATATCGTTCCGTTCATGTGTATAAATTATTCATGCAGGAAGCAGCAGCAGAATAAATAGTTTCGTTGGAGAGAGAAAAAAAGAAGCGAGTTGGGCTGTGAGAGAGAGAGCCTACATAAGTAAGGAATTTAAAAAAAAGTTTCAAACTGTTGTTTGGGAATGTAGAAATTTTTACCGTTGGTTTTTAAAAAAAAGTAGTGAAACAAAAGGCGATACGTACATTGACTTCCTGTGTGTGTGCAAGCATTATGTGATGTGTGACTGTAAAGGAGACGACGAGATGGTGCGGTGTTGTTGGTGCAAGTCAACTGATGATGATGGAATATTATGCGAGTAAAGTATGAAGACATTTTCTTATTGTTTAGAGATGTAATCTGGGTAAATGTATTGTGATTGTACAACGATATTTTTTTTCAAGATGATATTAAACTGTTTTACAGAGAATGTATGCACGTCATCAAGATTGTTACTTTGGATGGATATTGCTCTCTTTCCCTACATATTTCTTTTGGCTTATTACGTAATCATGTTTAAGTAACGTTATCTAGCTAGCATTTAAACTATTATTGGCAGAAGTATTGTTTAAACAAGTGGAAATATATATTCATGATACTGCTCTGTGCTTCCTAAAGCGCTTGAATTGGTTCCAGGGTGGTTGCGAGATAAACGGTTAGGAAAAAATTATTATCTTTACAGTGAAACCGTTTTGAGTGGTAGTTGAGCTGGAAGGGAAATTGTAGTGGAAAGGCCTATTGAAATTTACATGGGAATTGGGGACACATGATGCGGGTGGGATTTTTTGTAGCTGTTTGAGATAGAAGACCAAACGATATAGGATTTTAGCAATTTCTTTAATGTTCACAGAAACTGTCCGTTTTTTTCGTGGAATATTGTACCGGGTAAAAACAATCACGAGCGGGTGTCACACAAAAAGCCAATTCCCGTTATTTCTTTATAGCTTATATTGGTAATTGTGTATGCTCACATGTTACGTCGTGTGTGTAAGGTGAAAGTTTTTTATTTGAGCCTTAGGTACTTTTTATTGTTTGTCTTGCTACTTTCACGTGTATTTTACTGTGTTAGCTTTGTACTTGAATGTTTGCTCATTGTTCAATGAAACGTGGAAGGTAAACTTTAGGACTATTATTTGGAGCTGTTGTGTGAAATTGAACGGGTGCGCTAAGGTGGTGGAACATGAACTTTCACTTTTAAAAAACGGTTCAAGTTTTTTGTTTCACTCAAGTTTTGTGTAGAGGGTGAGTAAAGGGGTTGCTTTTCATCAGTATCGAATGTTCAAGTATTGCAAGGCGGGGTTTCGTTAAAAGATTCTGCAATGTACACGTAAATATCAGACTGCAGCCTTCAGTCGCCAAAAATCATTTATGTGTAACGTCCTCCAACAATAATTCATCTTTACGAACTCATTAACACGTTTAAATTATTGAGATTTCGTAACGAGAGTATGTTCGCTTAATCGTATTGGATGGGAACACAAGTAGAGTATTGTTTTTGTTGCCTTGTCTTATTAGCACATTCCACCAATGCCAGGTGCAACACCAATCGTTTTTTTTACACGTATCAGTTTGGTTGAAGCACATTTAATGTGTGCGTATCCAAGATGAAAAGATTTTTTGTGGTAGCCATTTTTACAATTTACGCGATAAAGATCAATATGAGCATGCCTTATAGTTTTTGCTGTTAATCGATGTAGTTTTAATTTGTGTTGGGATGAGACGGTGGGAAGTGCCTGGGTAAGATGAGAGGGGAGGACTTTTTGAAATTAATGCAGGAATGTGAAATTAAAAAATTGAAAAAAGTTAAACGATTTTTTATGAGATTTTCAAAATAGGTAGAGCGTAAACGTGTTGTTTCAGGAGCAAAAATATTATTGGCAACGCTCCAATTTGTTATTTTGGTATATGAGCATGACCAGCCACCTCCACACCTTTAGTTGTGGTCCTTAAATCAAAGTCATTAGCGGTAGAATTGTGTGACTGCTGTATGAATTGTGTTTAAGAAACGTATAATCGAGTGTTGTAGCCTTGTAAGCTAAATTATTTGACACCTGTTAAACCCGCAAATGTGAAATGCTTCCAATTAAAAGCTGCTACTGGTTTCTCTGTTGCTCAAGTTGGATATGATTTGTTTGGTGAGCATATTTATCTGTTTGGTCTACTATTTGGCTGTCACACTGAGACTTGAGAATAATATGAACTAAGGGGGTGGGGTACAACTCCACTCAACTCAGTTTGACTATTTCGATTGTAATGAGCACACGATTATTATTAGGACTCTATATTTAAGATCACGCCAAATACATTCGCATTCTTCTGATTCAACTCGAGTGCGTATACAATTAGTCTCAAATTGATCCACGATGACAGTACACTCGTAAATATGGCAGGGCTGAAAGGGTTAAGAAATTTATATCGCGAGTTGAGGTAAAAGGAAATTCTGAGATTTTTATGAATGGCTCGTTGTACAATTTTCATTCATTTTTAACACACAATTGGTAAGTAATTTGTCTGCAGAGGTTACGTGTAGTTTTCTCGGGATTAACCTGGAACAATAGGTCAAATTTGGAAGAGCCTGAATAACATGAATGATATTAAAGAACGAAATGCAATTGCATATAAATTAGAGCAGGATGATGACAAGTAGGAAAAGTGCTTTGTTCTTGTCTAGTTAACGTGATGAAAATGGTGTGGTGGTTTTGCTACCGCGCATCTTTGCTTCAATGGAAGATATTCAGTCAGGGTTCATGTATGAAGGGTCAATTACCTGGGCAAACCGCACAGGTGCGCACATGTAAGTTTGAATCGACAAGTGATGATAATCGAATATACCAATTTCGTTTGCTGGAAAATATATTCTCAAAAAACACCACACTTGACCACTAAATTCTCAAACGTGTTCAAAAAAATTGATCAAAGATCGGAAGGAACTTTTTTCTCTATCTATCTGTCCTTCCTCCTGATCATCAAAAGATTATTATTTCTACTTCACTGACTGGGATAGCTGTGGTACAAGTTTTTACAAAACCTCAAGTTATCCCTTCAGGTCTTTACCAATCATCGAAATCTCTGAAGATCAGGACTAGCTTCTTCTGTTACGCAAAAAAATCTACATTTTAACATTTTCGGTACCTCCTCCGAAAAAATACAATTTTCCACAGAAAAAAAGTTGTAGCATAACCAGAAATTCAATCTTCTTAATTTTTCTCTGTTTTTTTCTCATAAAACCACAAAATGCAACAGATTTTGTTGACTGTTGGGAGATAAAATCGAATATAAAACTTATCGTTCCGGTTGATTGAAAAGTAAAAAAACAATACCCTCAAGTAACACCAAAACAAAAGATCATGTTTGATCAGTGGGTCCCTTTTTTGCCAGAGAGAGAGTAAATTCACAATAATTTTTACGCAGATGTGAGCTCAGGTACAAAAACAACTTTTTAATGTCCAAACAAAAAAAGATGATCATCATATCATTCAGAGAGAGAGAGCGAGAAGAAACAGAAGACAAGCATAAAATAACGAAAGCATGTAAGAAACAACTTTTAATACATAATTATAACGATAATCCAATGTTATTAAATATTTTATAAAAAGGGCAGGTTTTTTCTCTCTCTTAACAATGTTTTGCGGGTGTAAGACAGGTAGCAGCGTTTCACTTGTGTTCACGACGTTTTTACCTTTATAATACTCATATTTATCAGTTTAGTGGTCAGTTGTAAAAAAATGAGAAAATTCCTGTGTTCCTTAATAATTTCTATGTGCATTCGTTTTATTAATATGATTTTATGCTACTGTTGTGTAGTTATTATAAAGTGGGCGGATCAAATTACTCATATTTCTGGTCAGCAGCAGAAGCTTGAACAAGATGAGTTGCATTGGGAAAAAGCAAGTTTTTTATATAAACTTATACGCGCGTATATGAGTTTCTCCGGAATTCAAGACAAGAAGCTGAAAGTTAGACAAGGAATAGACATGCAACAAAATCCAGGCTTTATCATAATCAGAAAAGCATTTCTTATTTGGAAAATATACACACGACGAATATTGTAAAAAAAATGGTTACAAACAGTTTGAAGCTTCTTGAATTAACTGCGCTGACCAGAAAGAGAAGATGATGATCAAGAAGAAAAGATGAAGAAGCATGATCAACTCGTTGTAATCCAGCCTCTCTGTCTCAGAGAACGAAAAAATGAGACGTAGAACGTATAAAAAAATATTATTATTAATGATGAGAGTTCATATGAGAGAGAGAAGTGAACAGGTATGCGCGCAAAGATGCTCATTTTTAACCCTAATAATAATCATACTTTGCTACCGTGTTTCTCACAGAGGTATGTAGAAGAGTGAGATCCGATAGTTCAATGCAGCAGCAGAGATTAGAAAATGATGGAGAAGATGAAATTATCGAAATGCAAAGAGCTGTATAGTTTTTAATGCTAAGGTTTAAAAAATTATCGTTATTATATGGGTGAGCATTCATTGGGTGCAGAAGGTGCATGTGTTTACGCTATATTATGTTGTTTATTGTGGAGAAGCACCTTCATGAGCACGTAATAACATGATACAGGAATTTATATTTGCATCTGCTGATGATGCTTTGGGTGAATAGAGATCAGATGGATGAAGAAGGAGATGGATTCTTGAAGAGAAAATGGTGGACCAACCTCCTCGTCTGATTTATGTGCGTTTTTTGTAAGCAGCCCCCTTTTTGCGTTTATTATTAAGTTTAAGATGCTACTATTGTGATGGCTGAAGAAAAGAATAAAAAAAAGATGATGATCATTGTTTCTTCGGTGTTCAGGTGGTTATAAGTTTATGCAAAGTATCCAGTATCATGATGATTGTGTAAGCCAAGTAGCCAAAAACTGCAGCCGCTTATGTGATTATTATATCCGATTAAACTTTAATTATCGATTATACCTGCCCACTAACTGAGAGAGGGAATTATTACATGATCCACACACAAAATTTTATAAACTAGTCTTTGGGAGAGATGAAGTTTTTGACTTGGTGGTGGTAGTGGATGAATAAGCAGGGCAAAAGAATTATAAAGCCCAGGAGCTGTTGCCGAGTACTTTTTTCTGGTCGATTTTCATGTCTTCTGGCGATGGTTTGTTGATCTGTTTGAGAAGTTGTACGTTTTTGATCGGCTAAAGTCAAGTAGCTCTGGTCTAGGGGAAAACACCAGAGGGCTATTATAAGGAAAATATGCCATCGTCATTATTATTACGAATGCCAGTGAAGATGCGATTTGGTTTGGTGTACACCCGGGGAATATCAGCATTGTTTTAATATTTTTCAAACGTATAAAAATGATTTTTATAGGGTTTTGTAATAATATCGCTTGAAATAAGTCAAAAGATGATAAAAACCTGCTATTTCGTCGTCAATCGGAGAGGATGATGATTTTGTGTTCGATTTACAGCAGATTTCTTATTTTGGAGGATGATGAAAAGTGAGAGAAATCGGAGTAAAGGAATCGTGTAAAACAAGTGTACATGCCGTAGGGGAGATTAAGTAACGTTAAATTAGATGAAATTTTTGTTCTGATGCAGTGAGATAACAACGAGTGATTGAGATTATGAAAAAAGTGGGAGATTTCTTTGGTATTCTTGTGTATTATTTTATTAATTGTACAGATGTGAAGATGGAAAGAATTCGGGAAGGTTTTCACTGTAGAAAGTGGCATACGGTTTTTTTTAAACTTAAATTCTGTGTTATTAACAGAGCGAGTATGTTTTCATTATTTTTTACTCCGGAAAATCCATATTAGAGAGTTTGGCTGGCTTAAACATGGAATTAAAGATAGTATTGTGTGCTGGAAATGAAGCTGTTTCTTGCAAAGGAGTAGTAAAGATTATGCAAATCTGTTTTAAGAATAAAAATCTTTCACACCCCCGGCATTAGAGAGAAGAGTGATGGTGGTTGATGATGCCATCAGAAGCAGAGTACTAGTACAAGTGCTATGTTGGAACGGTGGACGTGAAGAAAAGAAAATTTAGAGATGGGTAGAAGGAAAAAGTGTGGTACATTAACGGGCTTTTTATTGTATTTTTGTATACGTGTGTGTACAACAACGTCAACGAAATACCCGAGAATTATTTTTTTCGTATAAAAACCTGTCTAACGCATTCGGAGGAAAAAAAAATTGTAAAAAGAGCTTTGGCTCTGATGATAGAAGAGAGCGAGAGAAAGTAGAAACGTTAAAGCTTGCAATTTCACAACACAAAAAGGCAACTGAGAGAGTGATTCTCTGGATATATTTTTATTCTGTTTAATACTTTTAGTGAGTCAAATGTACAAATATGCTTTGGTGGTGGTGGAATGCAATTGAAAATCTCTTTTGCAGGTAGTTCATTTACAATTCTAATCTGTAGCTTCTGCTTTTGGCTCTGGTTCAGAGAGCGTTTTTGCTCCGGTGGAGATGAAGGGCTTTTTAGGCGAAAAATATATTAAGGCTTTTTCGTCGTTGTCTGCTTATAACGGGGATTGTATATCATTCTGTCGCAGACAAACGTTGTTGGGTGGTGAGAGAAGCAGTAGCAATGCTACTTAAGAGATAGCTTGGAATTTCAGTAAAATAGCTTGTGTGTTATACCAACGTGTACATATTTTTTTTTGGGGAGATGGAACGCATGAATATTCAGTAGGACGAGAAGCACTGGATTCGTGGCGATGAGGAGGACGCTCTCATGCACTTTACTCATCATCATCATGATCGTGTAATGTCAGAGAGAGAAAAACCGTATGATTTTGAGTGGATGGATATTAAAACGTATGAATGTGGTGGTATATAACCGTTTCTGGAGATGGTATCATAAATTTTATGTTATCGGGGCCAGATAAAGTAGAGGGAATTAGGATTCTTCATAAAAATGATTAAAAGTAGAGAGAAATCGGTGTATCGTATCAAGTAGCCCCAAAGTTGGGATTGAAGAAAAATGCGCTTTTCTGTTGAGAAAGTGCCAACCCTTGTTGCCTTGTTCATCCCTCGATCCCAAGAGTATTTTTTGTGTGCTTTGCTCTCAACTGGAAATGGAGTGACAGACAGATGAATGTGTATGTTTATTGTGCTGTTGACAAAATCCTTTTTGACGAGTGTATTTTGCATTTTGGCTGGGTAAAGTGTAAACTGTTTAATGGCAATGATTAAAGGCGATCTTGGTTTGTAATTATCACTGTAATTGTACAAAGATAAGAGGAAAATTTTGAAGCTACTCTTTGCCAGAGAGTATTAACGCTTGTGAATTACTTTTAACTGGATGCTGTTTGCATTTTGATATGAAAGAGTGGTTATGTTTGAAAAGGCTCAGAAAAACAACCTGAAAATTACACGGGTGGATTGGTACAATAATATTTGGACAACTTTTGTGTGTATGCATCCTTAGTTGAGTGCCTCGAGTTGCTTGCGATCATTTTTGAAAGGGAAAATTTCAACGGGATAACTACCCGGGTAAAATTTTGTGCTTGGGTTGTTAAATAATACCCGATTGTGTGGGAAAATACGCAGTTGTGTTTTGGGTTATATGCTTGTGGTTGTTATACATTCGGTATTCAGGTGGTTGGTTTCGAATTTTCTGGATGAATTGATGGAGATTTCGAATTAGTCCGTCAGTGAGCATTGTGAGTGGGGAAGATGTGGTTAGTGTGGCTATTTTTAGTGTAGCGAATTTACATGCGCATTTTGTTTATTACGTTGCAGAATGCATTTTAAATTACAAGTATTTTTAAAATTTGCGGAATCATGTGGTAATGTTGTGTTTACGTAATATGATTCATGATAGTTGATACATGATATGGTAATTAGTCTCTGCGTGCGCAATTCGTGCTTAATTTAATTTTAATCATAAATACTTTCCAAATCAATACGCAATTAAAAATAGCAATCGTTGTCCCGATGATTTGAATGCGATGTCAAAGCAGGCGATATTACAAGAAACACAATAAATCTACCAACAAAACAGCATTCTGAAAATCCAGCATTTTTTTCTAAAAAAATACGCTACTATAAACCGCTTACATATCATCTCATCACAATACCTCTTCTCCTGCCACCACACTCGCTACCATTCTTCTTCCAGCATCTCTCACAAAGCATCCAAAAAAACTTTATCATGTCGTATGAACGTAAACGAGCTAATCTAAATTGCAAATGCTTTTGCTCCAGATGTTTGTCATCCCATTGTTGCTTATCCGCTTTTCTGAAAACCGTGTGCAGCTTTAGGAAAAAACTTAAAACAAACTTGGTGTAATATTGGCAGCTAAAGAGAAACGAAAATGTGTATAAAGGGCTTTACACACGAGAATCTTCTTAAAAAGTACGCTATCACTTGCGCTTCTCTCTCCCTCTACGACTTTGTTTGTTATGTACTTAAGTGGATCTCTTCTTGAGTTAATAAAATATATAAAGTTTTTGTAGCATGCCATCAGGATGATATGGGATGATGAAGGGATGAGTTGTTTTTTGGATGCTGCTGCTTCTGGTGTGGAAGCGTGGAGCCAAAGAATTTGTTGTTTCTTTCGTGTGGGGTGACCAAAAGAGTGCCAGACGACCTGTCAGGGATATCTTTTTTAGGACCAAATTAAACACAATAACGGCAGCACTAATAACTGCAATACTGTTTTTTTCAACATGCCTTTTTTAACTCGTAAAACATGTTTTCAAGAATTTTCATGAATGCTTTGTTTTGGAATCCAGCTGCCCGCATGCTTTCTACAAGACACCTGTATACTAAAAAAAGATGCCTTTTAAAAGTACTCATTGTTTTCTGTGTAATGACAGTGTAATTTTTTCATAAAAAGTTATGTTTCCTGTCTACATCGGTATTGTACATAAAAGTGGAAAATTGTTTCTAAAATTCTAAAAAATTACTTGGATGAATGACAGGTTTTCGTTAGAACGTGCATTATGGAGAATTGACAAGAATTATTTAACCATTTCTATTATTATCCACCTGAAAAAATGGGCATGCTGCATTGCAGAAGCGTATTTTCCAGGGGGCGGTACAGATACATCTGACTTGAACTTGTGTGCGGATGTGAGAGATATGAGTGTGAATTATTCTATTTCTGTCGTGGGTAATTTTGTCAACGACTTTTTTGTGTTATATTCTCATTTTCGTGATGACAAGTAGGTACCGTTCTGATTAGTATGCAGGTAACATGAAACTGCTCTGTGTGGAGTTGAGTACACAATGCAACTCCAACAGGTGCTTGAATTTGTAATTAAGTTTTGGTTACACATGAGGATTATAATGAGATGGAAGAGTGATATGGCGTGATATATGTTTATTAGTCTGTCTACAACCAAAATATACACAACGTATCTTTGGCTATCGCGATAGTTTAGAACGGTGTGAGAATGCTAAATGATTGAGAGTTGGATGCCGGACTTAAAATGCGATATTTGTGCACTTTGCCCCACTGACCATTCCTGGTATAATATCGTAGTTAAAGTACTTGCTATTTCAGGTCAAGTGATATGTTAATTTGAAAAATATAGTTTGATGTAATGCTCTGATATATATGGCATAATCCAAACTAAACTGTTGAATTATCGTTAGAATACAACTTACATTCACCCTGTCAGTTTTTGCTTCATATTTCATCAAAAAACTAAATTCCAGCACTACTGAATTTCTAAACTCGACAAAAAAACGAAATGCAACTCAAGAACAACTGAAAATTTCCATGATTTCGCTATATCCCAAAGAATGCATCCCAGAACTTCCTATTTGAGATGACTTTATCATTTATACATGTGCATGATGATCAGGCTGATTTGCATTTTCCTCTTGTGTTCACTGTTCATACTTGGTAGTGTGAGTGTGTTCTGTAAACTTGAAGCTTTTGCTACTGATTTAATTCACGAGGAGGTGTGGCTGTCTGGAATATTTAGGCTCTTAACAATTAGGGCTCTTTTTGCTAAGATGGCTTTAGCTTTTCGCAGCAGAAAATCAATATCAAATTTTAATTCAAAGTTATTCTGTTGCACACATTTTTAACTACACATCCTCATACAAACGCATTTGCTTGGTTCCTATTTATTTTCTTAGTTTTCCCCAAAAATGCGGTTTAGGAAGGAGAGAAAAAACTCACCCCGTGTTGGTTGTGAAACGTATACAAAAAATTCACGTGTTCACCAACAAAACTCTTTACCAGCCAACCACATCTATCCACCCCGCAAAATACGCTGGTGATGTATCTCACGACTTTTTCTTGTTCCGTTGAGGGAGGCCGTACCAAAAAGGAAAAACTCTCGTATAAGTGGGTACTAGAAAAACAGTACAAAAAATGAGAACTAATTCACGTAAAAGCTATCGTCACGATTCGACTAAAAAAACGAGCCTTGTAACGTGACGGCCGAAAGGATAGAGAGCAATATGCTATCTCTGAGCATACAAACATATACACAGACGAGTCATATTGAAAAAAGTACTCCGTTGCTAGCATTAAACCCACTTGAGCAATATTTTCAAGTGGGTACTGCAAAGGATGTCGTGTGGGTATTATAAAAAAGCAATAGTCACGGTAAAGAACACATAATATCAACGAGCAGAGATACAAACACGGCAATGTTTCAATTTCAACGAGTAATTCACCAGCGAGGTTCTTACTAGATTCAATACTTATCTCTGAGAGTGTTTTTTCTGTTTTTTATGTGATTCAAAAAAAGAAAGCTCTATTATTGCAAAAGCTCTTTTTTCTGGTTTTGGTCCTTTACTCGTATTACGATGTTATTCAATGGGAAAAATCTCCAATTCAATTGGCTCTGTAAAAATATTCACATTTATTATGTACATACTCAAATAGGACATTTCATTTGATATAGGCAAAAGCAAGTAGCAGCAGTTTTTTTTTGCCCGAAAAAAAGAAGAGATGGGTTTTTCTTTGTGAATGTTCAAAAAAAGTAAGTATATTGGTTTTATTCTGATTGGATACATATTTTCGTTTCTTGACTTTTTTTTCAGAGAGTTTTTCTTTTCCAGTACTTTTTTGAGGTATGTGTCTGTTATTCTTTTGGGTTTTATTGTAATGGCGATGGCGTTTTTTTGTGTTGGTGAGTTTTAATCTGAAATGCTTTTGCGTTTTAATAGCGCACCGTGTGATGGTAGTTGTTCGCCAAGCAGATAACTTTGAAGATGGATAAGTTGGTATTAGAATTATTCTTCAGATGTTTCTAATCGTTGTACCTTGTTTTCTCAAAGATTTTTCCCCAAATAAAATTCCGTTATATCTCTGGAACGTATACATTTTCCAGGAAAGTATTACGAAAACAACAAGGTATGGAGAGAGTAATCATTAATTTTAAGATGAAAGTACCGAGAAGCGATATTGGTTGATATTAAGTAACACATGTGAACTATTGATCTATCTTGCACAAGAAAACTGCTTCTCTCTTTCTTGGTCAACATAATTGCAGAAGATGATACTTGCCCAAGAACACACCCAATCTAAAAAGAGTATGATTGAAAATGTCCATTTTCTAGTTACAAAATAACTTGATCATCATATCATAGAGAAAATGCTACAAAGTATGGGATGTAACAAAGGCAAAGAGAAATCCCCATCATCACACTGTAACTCTGAGGAAGCAAAGAGAAAAGGGTTGGATAACGTGTGTGTATCTTTTTCCTCCATTTCTCCGTCAGCATGAACAAAAAATTACCATGAAAAAAGGATCCTCATGTTCATGCATGAGCTTTTTTTTCTTTTTTTCTCGCTTTCTTATCATACACTTGGATGATGATACGATGAGAGAAAAAAAAATCGAGAGAGAGAAAACTACTGACTGATGATGACCGACGAGTGTGCTTGCTGCGATGTATCGTATCGTGTGGGTGATTTTGTCGGGAGCGCATTAATACAAAACAGAGTAATAAAAAAAGAAAGTTGGGAGAGAGAGATGAAAAATGTGAATGAGTCGTTTGATGTTGTGGTCAGTCTGTATATATTGAGGTTTTTCTTTTTCTTTTGACGATGATTGAAGAGGTCGATTCGACGAAATGGAATAAGGAAGAAAGAAAAAGTTTCTTTTGGGCAAACGAATATGGCGCAATTTATTTTCAGAGTTTGAGAATACGTCGTAATTGCACACATTCGAGTTTTGAAGCGTATGTATTTGGTGAGTTTGAAAAGAAAGAAATTGAGGAACAATGGACATTTTCAATCATGTTGAAAACTCGTTTTTAAAATAAACAAAAAATTCAAACAAGGAAATTTTTTGGACAAAGTTTTGTTACGTAAATGAAGAAAGGGACTGAGGAGAAGGGGTAGATAAAAAAAGAAAATAGACGAATGTACATATAGTCAATACAAAACAGAGTATTATTTTGTTCAGATAAAACACAAGAAGAAAAAAAAAGTGATGCACTGCAGCAGAGGAGTGTAGACAAAAAGCGGTTCCCATCCTATTATTTGCCAATTGATCATGTGGAAATTCATGCTACATTTACGCTGAGACTAAATATCCTGACATGATGGGTTAGCACTTGAATAAACTGCACGGTGGAGTAACCTGCATTAGTTTCAAGTTAACCGGTCGTCGTTTTCGTCGTCGACAGATAATATAAAATGTTTTTGGACTACTGGTTTTCTCGTACAAGATGATGATGGAATGAGTCGTCGTGCATTTTCAGAGTTGCTTGTCAATGTGTTTTGTGACAATGGATATGGGAGAGATTTGGGATGAAGTGCTCATCTCTGAACCTGCTTTATCAAACACAAACGTTTGGATAGTTTTTTTTCTCCTTTTGTCATGACTTTCTCCAGCAATAGTACTGATGAAAGGCAACCCCTTTTTTATTGAAATAGCCACCCCATCAGGGTGGATTTTTAGAGAAATCTCCATTTACTAACCTACTCGTCTTTTTACTGCCCATAAAGAATCCACATGATGATCATTTCAAGTGAAAAGGTGGCAAGTAGCTAAAAGGACGCAGTTTTTAAGAATTTTTATTTTTTCAACCCCTTTTTAGTTAGCCTCAAATGAATTCTTGTACTAACACCGCTTTGTTTCAAAACTTTTTTTTACTGTCTGGCTGTTTTTCTAGTAGAGTACTAAAAACCAACAAGAAATTCCAGCTTTTTGGCTTCCATTCCAAGGAATAAAAAAATGAGAGAAAAATAGAAAAAAAAAGTTGGGGGATTTTCATCCCTAGCCCATAATTCATAACGAAGTAGACATCATTGTTTCGACACGGTAGTCATCATCATCATTGAGAGAACAATATAAAAACTATGGTGGATATTTTTACACTGGGAATTATACGAGATATTCTTGTATTCTTTGGTGTATCATGTAGCTTTAAATGAGCAGTTTTCTGTCTGCAGTTTTTTTCTAAAAGCCTTTCAAGAGCTCTAACAGATACGACGACGACGATTGTACATCCGTTCAAGTGATATTTACGCTAAAGTAGCACTGTACACGGCACACCACACCACCAATATTTTTTTGGAAATGTATATAAAAAAAGACATGTGAATCTGTCTACAGATATCATCATCACAAAGAACACACACATCCAATCCACAGGATACATGCAGACCAGACTATCGTTGTATAAGAGAGGGGAAGATACACTTGGTCTTGTTCATCTCTTCTTCGCATCATATGAGTAATATGAAGAGTAATGAATACCCCGAGTGGTGAGGACATTTTTCGTGTAAAAAAATCTCCACTCGTCCTAATGTGGCGTTAAAAAATGGCGAACGGAAGGTAGTCCATTTACATATTTACATCGTTTTTGTCATCATCATCATCGTGCTTATGATGCTTTGCTGCTGCTGGTGTGGTGGTGTAGTCGCTTTGTGATCCGTGCACTCTATTAAATGTAAATGTTTATTGTTTAAAATTTATATATCGCAGCAGTAGAGGGATTTTTTGTGGGGTTTCGTTTCGAGACTGACTTTTGCTTTGAGACTATTTTTATGAAAGTGTGTGTGGTTTGGTTGGGATATTCTGTTTGCTTTTTACCAGAATGATATTCTATTTGAACGGTTGAATGATATTATTGTTTTTTTTTACATTGGATGCGTTTTGTAATTTTTACGGACGTACGATGATGATGGGAGTGTTTTTTGGAGTGTACAGTCGTTAATTTATCTTCTGCTGGGGAAAGGCGTGAAGAATTCTATATACGAAGTTGAGCTGAGAAGAGTGAATTTTTTTAGATGAGGTTATATTATATGCGCGGGGTGATATGAGCTTGAAGACAAAACTTTTTTCGTGCTTTTTGACTTGGAATGATAATATTCAATGAACTTTTTTTTTCTCTACTTTTGCTTCATTATGACAATCAAAGTTTTTTTGAGCAGAGAGAAGATAAAAAATTAAAAAATCGGAGGAATAGCAGAGCAGTAATGTTACTTTGGCTTGTATTGTTGGGAAAAGAGTTGGCAGTAAGAAAGTTTTTTCAAAAAAATTAAAGAAAACTCGTTGAGGAATGTTTTACTGTGAATTTTTTTCGGGATAGTATATTCTTTAGGATTTTAGTGCAAAGGCTCAAGTCCTCGAGGGACATTACTAAATAGTCAAATGCGAGAAAAGTTTTAGAGAGAGAAAGGAAAGCCATTAAAGTAAATTTTTAGTTTTCATAAGCTATAGGTTCACTGACTTTCGATGTGTTTGGGTTTTTTTGTTAGAAAAAAGAACCGAATCATTCACTCTGCAGGGGAGCTAAAGAATGTGTACATAGAAGAAAAGGAAGTATCTTTTCAAGTTAAATGTGTGTGTGTACTTTGCGTAGGGATATTGTTGGAATCCCCGTCATCAAGCGCATTAGAAAGTAGTTTTAGAGAAAAAAAAGGAGAAAAAATCTTGTGTGAATGTAGCATTTTTTTAAAAATACGTATGATTTATATACGGGAATATGGAATGTCAACTGTGTATTCCCTTGATAATGTATAGTTTTGAGTTGGCGATATATTTTTTTTTTCACTTGAGGATTTTGTATAAAAAGTGTATCTTGTCGTTTGATGATACCCGGGAAAGTTTTTAGGGGATAACGTAACGAAGCTGTTGAATATTCATTAAGGAGGCGGATATAGGATGGATAACGAAGAGCAGAATTTTTTTTGGTGATCATCAGGGGAGTTTAATGAACGGTGAGGTGAGGGGTTAGGGTGTATGTAGAGCGGTGTGTGGGGATGCGTCAACGGGTGAACTTTGGTTTTTGTCATAAAATGTGTGCTTTTTTTGGTGGATTGGTAGAGATGAAATAAAATTGTTGGTGTAATAAAATACGAATGCAGTTTGTCGTTAAATAAATATTTGTTAAATGTTCAAGTTGAGAATAAGTAGAAACGTATCTTCTACCCCCAAAACCTACCCCTTTAATGCTGTATGGTTAAGAACCTGGATTCTCTACGTATTTTTCACCTCGACAAATGTTTACCTTTGTAATTTACAGTATCTCTATTTGAAAATATTCTGGAATAGTTTAGCTCATAAGAAATTTATATTGGGAAAGAGAATGGATCTTCATTCCTGCTAAAGTCAAGAATTTACAGTATTTCAATATTTAAATTGATCACCCTTTAAATATACTGGTAAATCACTGACTGATTGTTGAATTGTTTTAAACGTCAAAATTTTATTCCAATGATGGTTATTACGCTTGTTACAAATATTGAATACACATAGATGCGATGAATTCAAAAAAAAACGAATGCAAGCACCCAAACGTGAGCAGACATACTTATTAAGCCATCTATCGACAAATACGCTCTACCAAGTACGAAATGGATGTAGTGGTCTTTGTTCATAAAATACAAGTTAGAAAAGAGTTAGTAGTATAAGCAGGAAGATGGCTCTTTCGTAATGCAGTTTTTCACGATACACAAAAGTTTCACCATCTTGATTTAATTGCAATCTTAGTAAATTTAATGTTGAATCTAATTTTTTTGTTGAAATGGGTGCACACACACGGGTGTAATCCACTCGTTTAGTCATGCTTTAATTTCAAAATGCAGGATGGTGCAGTGTGTTCTGCTTACAAGCAATTCGAAATTAGTTTTAAAATAAAATATTTTACGTTCTTCGATCTTAACTTTTATTGACGATTCATGTTTTTTGTTTGATGCACAATCTTACATAACTCTTTAATTTGAACTACTCGAAACAGTAAGACATTATATAAGCGATTAGACAATGAAGATGTGCTTTTTTTCTCGTAGCACGTCTGTTCTCGATCTTGTGATTTTCAATTTTAGGTGAAAAAAAACATTTTATTTGCAAACTATTTAAATTTAAAACAAACACACGTCTTAATTGAATTACTCAATAATTTCGTCACACAATTCTGGTGAGTCTCAAATTAAGTTTAAATACGATTGAAAGTGAAATTGCAGCAAAATTGACAAACTCTCACTTTGTCCCTGTCTCTTTCTTTAAATCATGAATGCGAACTATGAACTACTTTTAATAGAAATTCGTCCCTTTTTATCACCAAAAGTTTAGAAACCAAAAAGAACTCACTATTTAAACACAAAACAATGTCGAATCAGACACCGCTACTGCTGCGAACAATTTAGTTTGTTTGTTCAAGCCATACTTCACCAGTGAGTCTGCTACATTCAATAAACACGCTGATGACTGAAATGCACAATTGCATTTCTTTGTTGCATTGTTGTTCCGTGCTCCTCATGGCTTGCATTAACGAAGAAGCTGTCTAATCTCTTGTTTGTATTGTTTTACAGACACATTGTTGTTGACTGTTAGTTAACTGCTAGATTTTTACAGATTTTGGGATTGCATTTAATTAAAACAAGTATCAGTTTATGCTTAACATGAAGCTTGAAGGCAAATGTATTAATTTATTTGCAGCGATCACAGTTTTTGTATGGTTGTTGGGTTGGATGTTAAACTATGTACCATGCTTGTATGTTATTCTACAAAATATCCTTGCCATTAAATAAACTCATTATATCATCGATTAAATAACGTTTTTATGTTGTAACAAATTATTATCATTTTTGAATTGATCCTCATGAATCTAAACTGAATTTTCACGGGTATATAAATAAGGTGTGTGCGACCTCTGCCACAATGTAGATTTCTTTTACCCTCCACACATGAAACAAGTTGATGCTCATTTGGATTGAAAATATTTTTTGCAAACATGAAGTTTTCAGTGAGTTTTGTGATTCTGTTCGCTTGCTGCGGTAAGTTTGTGCGAGAATTTCTAAAATAAAAAAATATTACAAACGTGAAGTTGAGTTTGACTTGAAACCAATTTTGGATTAGTGTTCACATTTGCATCCAAGGACTCCTCTGAAGGAAGACGGCAAGAGGATGTCGAAGCGTCAGCGACAAATGAAGTAAAATCGGCGGATCGGGGCAGTTCACAAAAAAGTGTGAAAGGAGAGACTGATGAGGATCCTAAGCGTGGAAAGAGGGGATTTGGTGGATATGGCGGTGGTGGTGGTTATGGTGGCGGTGGAGGCTATGGTGGTGGGGGAGGCGGGGGCTATGGAACTGGAGGGGCTGCTGCGATTGCTCAACAAGTGATCAGAAATTATAAATTTTGCAATTATCATAGTATTTTTTACAGGACCTTAATGACCATGTTTAAACAATTATGGTAGGCTGCTAATCAGGCCAAAGCAGCACTACAGGCTCAAAATGCGGCCGGCTACAGTGCGGCGCAACAAGCCACTGCATCACTAGCGTCGCAGGCGGCCACGGCGGCGTCTCAGTAATTACTATGATATTATGATTTAAAACATTCTCAGAATTTTTCACTAATAAAACTACTCTTAAAATAGAGCACAGGCAATTGTAGCGGCGAAGCAAGCTCAAGCGGCCCAAATCAGCCAAGGTGAATTAAATTTTTTAAATTTTAAATTTTTCAAATTTTATAAAAATCACTTTGAAATTTTCCCAGCGGCACAATCGGCCCAGGCAGCGGCCCAGGCTGAGGCGACGTTGGCAGCCCAGGTCAGTCAAGCGGTCCAAGCAGTGGAGTCCACCAAGGTCCAAGCTATTCAACAGGCCCAAGCCCTTGCTTCATTGGCACAGGTAATATTCAATTTGCCTATAATTTGTGTAAAAAATTCCGTCCTAATTTGCTAAACTTTCTAAAATTCATGATGTAGGCTGCACGAAACCACGCAGGGCAAAGTGCGGCTGCTCTTCATTCGGTCCAAGCAGTACAAGCAAGCCAGGCCCAAATGGCTTATCAAGCCCAACAAAACGCTCAAGCGTTAGCAGCTAAGCAGCAACACGCCTTGGCCGATTTGGCAGCAGCTCAAAATGCTGCAAATAAGGCAGCTAGTGCAGGTAAGCGCAAATTAGTTGATAAAAATGTTTAGGATGAAAAGTTTCAGCGTCTCAGGTTCTCAATTATTTCCATTTTTCAGCTTCTCAAGCGCAATCCAACATTCGGGGCTATGGTCATGGGCATTAGCTGATGACCACCAGTAAATTGGATGCTAACTTAAGCTAATCACGTTTCTTTTTGCAGTGTCAATTTTTAAGGATGAACTCTTTAAACGATAAGATGTTCAATGATGTGCGTAATGTATGATAACGAAAAGGAAATAATGCTCATGACTTTTTTACATACTTTAAAGAATAAATAAAATACCAAAAAAGGAAAGAATTTTATAAACAATCTTTGAAAGCTTTTGGTATTTACTCTTTATTGATTTTCACCAAATCATCATGTTTATAAGCTTGAAATAAATGTGTGTTTGCATAGGTATCAATTAAAGTGTACATTGCAAAATGCACAGAGCCACAAATGAGAAATATCTGGATGCGTGTAAATCTCATTGTTTGTTATCGTTCTACAAAAAAAGGAAACAAATTTGTATATAAACTTATTCGAGAACAAGAGCAGTCAGTAGTCATCAAGCAGTGTAAGGTCTTCAAGTCGTTGCAGTAGACATGGTCCCATCGAATCAAAAACGTAGGAGAAGTAGCCTTTGACATCTACCGTTTCGTTTGCCGATCGGATCAGGAATGGATGCTGAAGAAGTCGAGTGTACTTTGGACGTTGCAGTTGGTCCTTTATCAAACTACGAAATTGAAGTATAAATGAATGAGTTGATTTGATTTGGTAGATTAGCCGTTTATAGCAGATTGCACAATTACTTACCAAGTATTGACAAAGGTAATAAATTCATTGGAAAATGAGCATCCACTCATTGACGGCGACAATTGAGGTGGATCACCTTGGACGACTTGACAGAGTTGCTCGAATATGGAATTCCACTTGGGATACGGAAACTTGCCAGTGGAAATTTCGTACAGCGTTATACCCAGTGACCACACATCAGATCGAATATCATATCCCTTCAGAGTGTTTGGATCAATTCTCTCAGGCTATTTTGGAAAAATAAAATAAATTGGTAATCCCTTTAAAAATTAATTCATCTGAAAAAGCGAAAGCGAAATGCTCGGCACATACCGCCATGTAAGGTCTGCAACCAGCATCTCGTGACTGGGCAATTGAGTCGACAAGCTGTCCTGAAATCCCGAAATCACAAAGTTTAATATTTCCTTCCCGATCCAACAGAATGTTTGAGGGTTTCACATCACGGTGAATGATCTTCAACTGATCCTTTAAGTAGCTAAGAGCTTGAACGGTCTAAAACGTAAGACAAATGAGTTGATAAATTTAGACTGCAGGTGAAAGTTTGAGTTTACATGTTCATGTGTGTTTACTTACAGCTAAAGCAATTTTCCCAATAATATTCTCAGGCATCCTCTGATTCATTTTGCGGTTCACATATTTATAAAACCTATCTAAACTTGCATCCATCAACTCCATACAAATCCAGCAATCACCTTCCTTGAAAATAGCCCCAAAGAACTTAACAATAAATGGACAGGAATTTGATTTCATGACCACCTGAAAATGGATAAACAAATTTACAGATAAATTTAATATGAACCATTGCGCAGTCCGCACTCTGCACCCCATACCAAATCATATCGTATTTTACCATTTTTACCTCTAAATCCATCATGAGTTTCTTCTGCTCTCTTTCATCAACAGTACAACGAATTCTCTGTGAATGAAATGAAATAGAATTCGCATGAATGCCAAAATTTGAACAATTTTATGTTGGAAAATAAATTTGCAAAATAAATCTGTACCTTCACAGCAATAAGCGTTTGCGATTTGGTATGAATCATTTTCTGCACAGTACCATAAGCGCCACGACCAATTTCGCCTTCATCCTCTAAATCCTCAGCAGTGAAATCAAATGTCAATTCTGGAGAGATCTTAAGCTTGCCCGAGGTGCCTTGAAGGCCAGAATCTACTCTGAATTTATCTCTACCAAACCAAATAGGAAATAATTAACTCCTCGAATACCCATATGAACACCCATAATTATGATTTTATTCCATTTTCTCCGACCGCCTTACATTTGACTAGTTGAAACGGAAGTAGGTAGTCTTGCTGCACCTTCACTAAGCATGAGATTGGGTCTCATGGTTGAACTTCCGCTCAAATTCATATTCTTATTACTACTTGCACTAGGTGGTGGAATTTTTATTTCGGAAACAGAGGAAGCTTTCACAGGCTTTTCCACTACGGGAACTGGTACTACCGCATCACCATCCCCATCAGTAATGGATGGAAAAACCGGGTCCAAATTCAGCCGCAAATTATTCTTATCAACTAGAAAGAGAAAGTTACTCAAGTTACATTACTATTTTGCACAATGTAATTTTTTATGCATAATTCCAATGCGCAAAAACTCACTTGCAGGCTTGGTTGGTGAAGATCCATTAGTATTTATTGTAGAAGCTGTACTCGTATCACTGCTACTACTTATGTCACTCATTTTTGTGACTTAAATGTGTACACACTAATTCAAAACTATATACCTGTTACAAATCCAACAACTAACTAATAGTACTTTTTCAGCACGTAGGAAACTTACTACAGCTCACAGTAATCTTATTCATGTGCTCCTACCCAATAGCATTTAAAAATAATACTTTTCATCTGAGAATTTTTTTCGGTTTTGCATAAATATGTTATGTTAGCTACACACATCAGTCGATAGTTCAACACAGACAGTGTAATATTTTATGTGGATAAAAACTATTTTGCTTCACTCTCCTGGACGTGCCTAAATATTTCAAGTGGGGACGACTCTTTTTATCGTACTTTTTTCTTTTTAAACAACTTTTGTCACTTGACAAGAATAATTTAATTTTGCAGTTTAGCTTAAGCTTAGCTCTGTAAGGCGATAGTTACTTGGTATATGTGTTCACTACGTCCAACCCTATTTTATTTATTGCAGGCAGAGGCATCATAAGTATAAATTGGTATTTTGTCTCTTGGCTAATTAATTTATGATTTTACTTAAATATCTTGTAGTTTTTAGACTGACAGAAAATATGTATATTTAAAGCAGTCAATATGTAGGAGAAAAAATAGTTCTCAATACAAAAAAATGAATACTTGTACAAAATAAATTGTAGGAAAATCACAGAAAACAATTTGATTTGTTGTGTCGAGTTTAAAACTGACACTGGAATATTTTTTAAATATGTTTGGTGTAAAGTTTAGTGTGTGGAGTTGTCAACCAAAAATAGGAACATAAGTTTGTTTCTTTTTGTTTTAATGACAACACAAGAGGAAATAAAAGTTCCAATAAACCACAACTGGGATCTTGTGATGATGAATCATAATAAATGTTTTAGTGAATGCAATAAATATAACTTAGAAATTTATAAAAAAAGAATAATTTTTATTTGATTCTACTACACCGTAGCATTCTGCTCAATAATATGAAGCGGTGGGTTTAAAAAACCTTCATTTCTAGACATGTATTTTGTAAATATATTGTGGATGTGTTGCAGTGTAAAGATTATTAGCCCGTTTTAGTGAGTTGGATATCCAGAAAACAGACAGATAGGCATAACATTGAAGGTTTTACACAGCAAGAACCATGTAGACAAGAATACGGCTCAAAATATATATGCTTGTGAGAGCATGAAAGTTGAGTATATACGCTAAAAAATGTTTCTCCGACAAAAAGTGTTCATAACTATATGGATGGGTAGAATGAAAGTGTTTTTATGCATACCTTTCTGTAATAAAATTTGATGTGGCTCTCTGTCTGAAAAATTGAGTGGATGGATGATATGAGAGTCTGAAAAGAGAACTAGCTTGAACGAAATGAAGGTAACTTGAAGTTGAAGAGAATTTTGATAGGCAACGTGATTTGATTTCAGCGAGAGAGCGAGTATCTACGTGAGGTCTTTCTGGAGAGATGGACGATGTGAAATCATGAAACGAAATTAGTAGCAAGGTACTCTTTCCATTAACTTCTATCAATGATCAGACGTCAAAAAGTAATCAGGGTGATTGTTTCTAAAAATACGCCCTTGGTGTATGGTGGCAATGAAGAATAAATGGGTAGATTGAATTTTTGAGGAACATGCATGATTTGTATTGAATTTTTAGGTTACAGGGTGAAAGCAATTTTGTAGAGATTATGGCTTGTGGAGACATTACTTTGTTTTGTATTGATTTCGTGGGTACAGCTACTATGTTAAGGGGTATACAAAGTAGACTTGGTGAGATTGGGCAAATTAGAACCCAATTTATTCGCAAGGAAAGCGAGTATGAATGCAGGGAAAATGTTGTTTTTTAAACTATGCTATGTAACCACCTTAATTTGCCACTTTAAACTGACTTTCCAATGATTTTATTAGTAAGCCTTGTTGCAGTAATGAGTGTGGGTACAAGATGACACCACCACCAAAAGTACATGCATTTTTAAAACCGAATGTAATTGCGTGACGCGCGTTTCTCTCCAAAACACAACACCAAAATATTCCATTGACGTGTGTCTTGTCGTTGTCGCAAACTGTCAAATGAATTTCGCTAGACTGCCTGGTTCCAACTTGAGAATTTATCAAAAACTTGTTTTACACCGTGACATGATAAATCGTCAAGTATTTTTACCACGTAATGAACTGGTACATTGCCAAATCCCAAGACAGAAATATCAATGATTGTAAGTCCAACAATTATACACGTCCAAAAATAAAAATGTGTTGGATAAATTCATAATCTTTCAGACTCGGTTCTCTATTCAAAAAATATAATTTTCCAGATGAACCGGTTATGCAGCAATCCCCTAAATCACATCACCGTGTAATACGCAAAAAAAAGCTTTATAAAACTGTCCTTTAATAAACGATTAAATATAATTAATGATATGATTTAAGCTTTCATGATGTCATTCCTTTTCAACTTTTCATCCCCAAATCATAGATACCCACGCTCTTCACTCCTTGTTTCACTCCTCATCGTATTCTCTCGCATGGCAAATCCATTCTGTGGAATGGTAACATGAAAAAAGCGACACTTGAGTGGGTAGAAGATTCCAACAATATAAGCTGGTTGTTGTACAGGTATGCTATATGACGCACATTGTACTTTTTTGATTTGCTGTCTTTAATTCGAATGCACACGACGACAACATGTATCCACACTCTCTTGCATATGTGCAAAATGGCAAAGTTTCATATATTCAATAGTAATACGATATAACCATACTTTCTGCACAACAGCCAGAGATTAAGCAGCAGCAACATCAACTAGTGAGTGGAGAAGGGAACATTCATATGTCTTTTGTGTGGAAAAAATCATGCGTAGTTTCTTCATCATCTCAGCCTTTTGTTACGAGAGAGTCAGCAGCACACAATAACATCACGACAAGAACTTGTATACAGACTGGATGTAGAAAGGGCATAAATATAACACGAAGCAAGAATTGTAGTGCTCACAGCCACTGCTGCTCCACATTCCCTCATCTCTTGTCATGTTACGCATGGTACTTACGTAAACGACGATGTTATAAAGATTGTGTACTTTTATTTATATCAGATGTAGTGTGCAACACAGTATTACGTAGTTAAAGTGATCATCGCATATATATGGGCATACATAAAGAACCTATTTTGTGGTGAATTCCTTTACAATGTTTTGAATGGCAGAGATTGAATCGGAGATGTAAATATGTGACTTATGTGAGTAAAGAATTACTTGAGCACACGACGACGAGAGACTCAAGAAAGCATGTATGATAGCAGATATGCACACAAATACATGTTGCCTTTTGCAGAAGCACATAATATCGTGTACAGTAGTAGCGCATTAATGAAAGAAGGATGATGAAAATATTGCACATCTACTTCTTCTCTGCTGTTTGTCCGAGATTCCCGATGATGATGATGATCACGATGATGTACTCCTTTGTGTAAAGGGCAAAATCCATGTTGGTGTATATTGTGTATCTGCTCAGCTGTCTGTGCAAAAGGGAAAAGTATATGTTTTCAGTGAGAAAGATGTGTGGATAGAAAGACAAGTGCCTCTGGATTTTTATGGCATCCCTTATTATCATCATCATTTTACGTGCACACAACAACATCCTCTAAATTCAGCGCATTCAATCCCTATTTACATTGCTAAAAAAATCGTGTGTATGTGTTCCAATTCAGCGAGAAAAAAATGTATGTTATGATCACTTCATAAAACCCCTTCACTCAGATCATGATCATCACTTAATTTTTTGTACAAAAAAAAATTGTAAATAAATACACTTTTGTGAACCAATCATTTCAAGCACAAGTTCATGCAAAACAAACACTACAAAGTTTACATGTACAAAGAGAGATGACTGTGTGTGAACTGGCCATACAATTGAGCATTACAAAAAACAAATATTTTTAAATGGACATGCATACACTTTAATGTGTGTCCAACGAGAGAAAACCTCACGTTTAAAAAGATGGAGGATGTATTATCATCCAGAAGATAACAATCATGAAAAGTAATCATTACACTTGGGTTGTTTTGGTGGAGTGATAAATTTGCCACGCTTAGCGCGCTGTGACGCGTCGAAGAAAAGAAAACAAATTAACAAATCATTTCTCTCTAGTTCATTGGTTCAGTTAATGTGCGTATTATGCGCTTAACTGTGACCTGCCGTGCTTCTTCTTGTGATAAAAGGGGAAGATTGCTATTAGTTCAAAAAAGCTTTAAAGCAGAAAGGATGATTATGTAAGACAGAACGCAATACCTGAGGAATTGTTTCGAGAGTGCTTTTTTATGGAGTATTATGACTTGTGGTGCTAGGTGCCTTCCTTGCGAAGTATAAAGGTGGCTAAATGTATTAGTGGAATATATAATGTTTAATTACAGGTTAGTACTTTGTTGTAGAATGAACGGCATTGCTACTTCATCAGAATTTTCATACGAGTTTTCTACGCGTGTCAAAAAGAGTGGTGCTGAGTTAGCGAGACTTTTACCGCAAGAGAATTATAATTTCATGTGGAAAATTCCATGCATATAAGTAAACGAAAGTGATTTTTCGAAGGCGATTTTATTTTTTTACGTTGTCAATATGGGGGGCTCACTAAGTCACGCTTTACAGTCCCCTGGTGGAATTATTAATTTGAATTCAAGTCATCAAAAGGTTTCTGATATGACCAGGGAGTTAATTTACGAATTATTTGATGTGCTGAAAGCGAATCCTAGGGTGTCTGTACAAAAAATTGAAGGGTTGCTGACTCGTATTCCAAAGGTATGGGTTTTCAGTAATAATTTTGCATATTTTTTGATAAATTGTTGTTTTTGTGAGATGATTAATTGTGTGGAATGGATTTTTCAGAATGAAAATATTCTCGCAATATACGATTCATCGGGTTACAATGTTTTACAAAAATGCGTGGGAGTGAACAATGTAGAGATGGTGAAGTGGATTACGAGCAGAAATCACAGTTTGGACGTTAACAGAGGGGCTTGCTCCCTCCCACTTCATATTGCTTGTCTCAGGGGATTTGATGACATTGTTGACATGCTACTGAAACATGGGGCAAGGGTAGATTTGGAAGGGAGGATGTGTTGGCCTGCTGCGAACCATAATGTTAATTGCGAGGAACGATCAAAAATTCGTAAGTGCATGTAAATTTTTCAACACGTTCGTATGAATTTTCTGCAGTTAAAATATTTCAAATACACTATTGTAATTTATGAACAGGCATGGTTGACGATATTACACCGTCATTGGACCGGACATCTGACAAGTTGCAGAACGCAATACATTACGCGATTGATGGGGATCAATCGGATATTTTGGGGATGCTAATGCAGCGAGGAGATGAAACATGGCTACTTAGCCATTGGCAAAAGAAAAGACCACTGCTTCATTTGGCCTGTGAACGAGGTAATTTAGTAGCACACATGCTTGATGCTGTTTATTTACCGACTCGATTAGAATAATGTTTTTCGTGCTCATAGGAGCTTGGAATTGTGTCCAGCATCTCGTTTCTCAACGTGCGGATGAGATTAATCAGTGTTACGACGAATATTACCCGATTCATTATGTAAGTTGAACCTTGACCAAACTTTCTCTACACTTTTGTAAAAAAAAAAGTTAAAATATTTTGTGGTGTCTTCATCTTGAATAGGCTGTCCTACATGACGTTAGGTTTATTGAAAGATTACTCCAATGTGGAGCAGAGACTAACGTTAGGACTGCAACCCAACAAATGACTTGTCTTCATGTTTTGTTTCTTCTTGGTAAGAAATCTTCAGAAGACGCACTCGCAGCTACCAAGATTTTACTGTTGGCTGGACTGAGAGAACTGATTAATGAACCGGATAGCTTAGGCAATACCCCTCTTCATGCTTTAATTGTTAGGTATGAGCATTTGAGCAAATTGAAACTCACATGCCTCATATTTAAAACATGTTAGATTTTAATTGTTGTTTTTTTATTTTCAGGTACGCTTTAGAGGAAGCTCGTTTCGGAATAGATCAAGATTACATTCCTTGGTCAAAGTGGGATATGCTCCACATTGTTAGGTTTATGTTACAACAAGGTGCGCGACCCAGCATAAACCAACCGGGAAATTCCGCTTTAGCTTGCGTTTTAAGACATGTAAAGTCGTGATTATTTTTGTTTAAAATATTTTTTCATAGATTACAAGATGATAAAATATACAATGACTTAATATTGTCAATTCGCAGGTTCGTGATTTCGAATTCCGTTATGAACTATTGTCCATGTTACTGCAAGAGGGTGGTGATCCAAATATGAATGGCCGAGATGGTAGCGTTCCTCTCATGGTTTGTCTCGTCCCTTTAATCAATAAAGATCTCTTATTCAACTTCACTCACAATATGAAAGTAAGATTTAAGGCAGATGTGTTTTATTATTATTTCTGATGTAAGGCATATTTTAATCAAAATCTCTTGGTTTAAGGTTTTCTATTTAAACTGCGTCCGCATACTTTTAAAACATGGAGCAAACCCGAACTGCTCGTCTCGGACGAATTTGACCCCTCTTCATGTACTGATGTTTGTTGCTGGAGGTGAGATTGATATAAAATGACTTTGAACTTTCTTTTAAACTTAAGAATAGAAATGCTTAATGAAAACAATTTCTTAATTTAGGGTACATGGGACTCACACAATCGGAAGAGAAGGACTTGAGCTTCTGTATGTACTTATTATTCTTTTTACCCATTTAAAATTATTATTTAAATGCTTGAAGTCTGGTATTATAACATAAAATATTCTTCCACTAACAGCATTTATCCGTCAACTGTTAGAAGTATTGTTAAGACATGACCTGGACCCTAACGTCAAGTTTTCATCTCGAACGCAACACATTCTCCTCTCCCTTCTCGAATTAGTTCTCAGCGCCAGAAATCCCGTTGACTTGGATTACATTTACGACTTGTCTCTAACTCTCATTCAGTTTGGTGCCGATCCCAATGTGAACATTTGTATGAACGAACCAATGATCTGTCATAGTCAATCTTCATTCTTTCTGAAGAAACCCTCTAACAAAGTATGTCATATTCAATATATAGTAATTTATTTGCATCATCATATTTATTTCTAAACTGTGTCCCATATTTTAACTTTCCCACAGGTTCTTTATTACTATATCCAGTGGTTATGCAGAAAGGAGCATTTACTTCTCGATCCAGAAAAACGATTCGCTCGACTTATTCGTCTATACGCTATGTGCATGGATCACAAGTAAGTCAAACCCAAAACTCATCGCATTTATAATTCAATCATTTTCGCTAATTATCTCGCCTCGCGGATCAATTCAAAACACACCCATGACGCTGCTATATATATAGCACATGTACAATTTGTCCACCTTTTACACAGGAAGAAGGGCATTCCCTCTAGCTTCCTACGTAACACCCGCTATCATTTTTTTCTAATGTCTAAATCGAGCAATCGATTTTCTTTTCCTCATTTTGAATTTTCATTATTCAGTGCTAAAGATGTATAGCGTTTCATGTGGATAGCTGCCTACCTTGTAATCATCGTCACTTTCAAATAGGCCAAAACTTCCTATTAATATTACTGTTGTTGGAAATTACTTATATCTTTGTAGGAAATATCGATCATTCCGGTTTCATTCAATTTATCATTTTAATTATGCAAGTTTTTCGGAAAATGATACGATACATAATTATGAAGTACACTATTGCTGGCCAACCCATTCCTGTATGGCATAATTATCGTTTAGACATGAATGCTAAATATTATTGTATTTTTTTCAGGGAATTGTACAACTGTTTAAAGGTGCTATACACGCAGTCCGCAATCGTACCAGTGAGGACAAGTCTTTGTTCGACTCTCAAAGAATTGTATTCGAGTCCAAGGACACTTTTGCAACAATGCCGGGTCGTCATTTACAAACAAACGAATCGTGCACCTGCCAAATACATTAATAAGCTACCTCTCCCACCCCCTCTAATCAAATATTTACTCAACTTTGAATAAACTGACAACAAAAAAAAGAAAACGAAAATTATACTTTGCGGAAAAAAATGGAGCACTATATATACACATAAATAAATATATATTATATGATGATGATTAATTGTTGAACGTCAATAAAAATTACTTATATTACAAGTTTAATGTATTTGGTTTGATTCGCCATTTTATTTGCAGTTTGCTTTAATTATAATGTGTAGCAGATAAGTAAGCTTTTCCTGATGGTGCAACAGATGCTGGCAAAATTGTTTCTAACGACTGTCTGTTCATGTTTAATATGTTTATTTTTGCCTCCAATAATGAAAATGATGTTGACGGAAATATGTAGATAATTTGTTGAATCGTTGCAATTATTCGTAATGGAGAAAGCTATGTTTTCCCTAAACTACAAACATCGCTAACTGTGTGCCTACCTTGCAATATTCTATTCGTTTACCTACAAAAGCAATACAAAAGCATTTAAAATCTAGTCCAATTTAAAAACTACCCTTTTATATTTTAACGATTTCCTCAAATGAATATAATTAAACAGGGGCATTTGTATGATAATATTTATTTCCTTAATTCTGGACCTTTCTCAAAATGTTCGACAGAAAAAGGACATGACATAAATTCATAATAATAGTATATGCACATATATAAATGGAGAAACGAACAACCCAAACGGTGAAAACCAAATCGAACGATTTATTGGAGTATTTCTGGAAAGTTTTCGCATTGCTCAATCAATTTCACCTTGAGAAGAAATTGCATGCTATCAGTTTAATAGCTGAACAAAAATAATGTCATATAAATTCCATTTTAAAAACTTTGCAAGGTAATTCAGCATTAATAGCGTTTGTAATTGTTGTGTCTATTTTCTCCGGTGAAGCTATGAATTTATTTTTAAAACTACCTATGCATATCGCCACAATCTATCTACTGATATCTACGCAAACCTGTCGCAACGTATAGAAACTTGGCAATAAAAAGGAGAGAAAAATATAGTGTGTCAGTGAATTTGCTTTCCCCGACCATTTGGTGTGCTAGAAAAAAAATTCATGAAAATTTCTTATGGAATCCGTTTAATGTGCTATTTCAATGTTCTCTTTTGACTGTCACTGAAAACTACCACAAAAGCTACAAAAAAACGCTTAGGCATACTGGCTGGGCAGAACCTAAAAAATGAAAATGCATAGTTGATTGGCTACCTGATTTTCTCCGACAAGTCAATGTTTATAGCTTATTAATGATACAAGGTTGGCTCGTGTCACCTCAAATAATTTGCTACCATTATGAAAAACTTTTTTTATATTAAATTGGAAATGGGCAAATTACTTCCTTGGTTAAAAACAATTTTTTACTAAATTACATACTTCACTTGGTTTGAGTGTAAGGCTGGTCGAAAACTATTTGTAATGGGTATTCTGCACATTACGGTATATCATCATTATATCGTTACATGTAACGTGAGTAGCGAGCTTTTTCCATGATACTTTGTTTGCAGTTCAAGGCATCCACTTACGTACAGGACAAATTCTTTCCGATTCCCAAGAGCAAGCTTTTGAATACAATGTACGTGCGCAATTTGAAAGACCTTGAATCTCAAGACAATTTAGTTTTTGGAGTATGAGGAAGTTGCATTGTAAAATTGGTTTAGCTGGAAACTCGCATGCAATCCAATGACAAAAAGGCATTTAAAACTGATAACTCGTTTCCGCCTGTTTTCGCAGTATTTCAATTTAGATTCAAAACTCTTGTGATGCAATTGACCCGCAAGTTTGCTAACCATCCACAATGGAAAAATTAGAACTCAATCCACGCAAAGGACATAGTTATTATTATTTTCACCTGAACTACTGTTAGATCACGCTACCGCGTTCTTTCACTTTGTGTGTAATAAATCAATACGGTTGTATGTTGTATTTCATCCGCATCATCATCATGAGTATCAATATAGTGCAATTTGACCAGCGAGCACATATTCATCCAATTTTGTTTGATGTTATATACCATTTCCCTGACCTTGAACCTACACGAAAAGTTTATATTGCATCACTTCTCCAACCCAAAACTCAACTATAGCATACAGCATAAACTTTTCACATAAGAAGCAGTGTGCAGTTGTGATGGATTGATGTGCATATTGGTTTATGTCTTTTTACCGTAATAAGATGTATGAAAAAAATGCAAACACTCGATAATGTTATCTTGACGGAAAAGTTTACTTTCTGGCCATATGAATAAACATGCGAATATTACGCTTACGCTTGCATGTCACACGTTTCCAATAATCGCAAGGTATTCAAAATCATTGTTTTGCACTTTTGTAGATGTTGATGTTGAATAGGTTACTGGGTTTCTACTTTGTTATCCAAAGTTGAAATAGATAAATAAAAACCGTTTGTTTCCCATGCATCGTTTTAAGCATTCCGGCATATAGGAATGAAAACCAGTTAGCCAAAGCTTTCACTATTAATTTTCCGTTCTAATTCTAGGTAGTCCAATTGATAAAATAAACCTGACAATACAGGACATAGAAAACTTGCGACTAAGTAGCTTAATGCACAGGTTGAATGCCGTTTTTAGTTTTCCCAATAAAATATTTGGAATCCTAATCGCTTTTGGCGCTAAAATGGGCCAATTTTTAAAATCTAAAATGTTGCAGAGTAATATAATTTTAGTAGATGT